>JAEQBH010001716.1:0-250423 GCA_016808115.1 Tetrastigma voinierianum | reverse complement strand
TATGTGTGACCCAGTTTTGAAAAATTGAGCTCCCTCTAGTAATGGGTCAATGGTGATTGTTACTTTTCTGCACAAAGTGGAAGAACGCCATAATTAGAAATCTTGAATTTATTTGATTGGTATTATTCTTGAACTTGGTAATTCAATGCTAGTAAGTACCCAAAAGCAATTGTATCTTGCTCACGATTTCTAGGGTCCTCGTGACACAGATGGAGAATCATGAAGTGCGGATGCGGAGTTTCTTGTGGGTATGGTAGACTAATATACTTTAAATTAATGAACTTCTGAAAGATTACTCGAGATAGATCAACACTCGTATGTCAATGATAGATTGAGATGAAATATTAGTTTAATCGCTCAAAGGTTTCTCCTCTTTCTGATGAAATGATTCTGATCCCATGTTAGCAGAGATCTAATCAAGGAAATGGAGAATTTCATTAGCATTGAAGGATGGTGTCAATTAAATTAGAGAAGGCTTGCAATATCTTGTCTATGGGGGCAAAAATTCTTCAGTCCTAAAATTTGGGTGTAAAGTACTGAAAAAGAAAAATACCCAGATCTTAGAAAAATGATTATATCTTACAAGTAGTGATTAGACCATAGGTAGAAAGGAACATGAATCTCTAATTAGTGAAATGTATGGTTAAGGGAGAAATCCAAACTATACGACAATGCATCTTTGACAACTTCAGCTTTCCAACTAACGACTTAACTATGACTCAAAATGATGTAGAAATTAACAATTATTCATTGGTCTATTTCCCAGTATTGTCTCACTCAGTGAACTCTCAAATCCACTTTTATTAAATTCTTTATGTATACTAGTGAAATTATTTTAGTATTACTTTATTAGTTCTCTCATCATTTTAACATTGTAGTTCAAATAGTAAAGATCTTGAGTAGTTGGGGTAGTTAATCTTTTGATTTATCATCAATCCTCGTGGGAACGATATCTAGACTTAAAAATTCACTTTTATTACTTGTATGACCTGTGTAATTATAGTGATTTAGACCAAACTCAATTTTTAATGAATCCATTTTACAAAAAGGACAAACACATATTTTAATCAAAATTAGTCATTAACTTTTTTTCAAGTTTTTAGTGGCAGATTACTAAGGGGCCGATTCGGTTCTTGGTGGCAGTATCAATTTCTTGATATATTTTGGCCTAAACAAGCTTTTGGTTTATATGATGAAATATAGTTCAATCATCAACAAATTTTTGGCGCTATTTCCGGAGACTTTAGTTAGTCTTTGGTAGCAGTGCTAATTACTTGGTAAAATTTGGTCTATACAAAAAATCAATCAACAATGTTATAGCACAATATTCTGCTTCGGTTGAAGATAGAGAAACAATGGGCTGTTTCTTACTCTTCGAAATGAAAGTCACACAAAAAGATGTAAAGAACGATGACATATTTGCGATCGGCGGGGTCATTACATGATCGGCATCGAAGTATGCACGTAGTTCCAAAGAGGAGGTAGATGAAAGTAGAAGACTTTGAAAGACTGTACCTTGAAAATACAGCAAAATACAAAGAACAATTGCCTAATGAACTGTAGTGGGAGAAGAAACAAACTAACTAACAACATGAACAACATAAACAATATCAGGACGAGTAATAGTAAGATATACCAAACTCGACAATGAGTACGGTATAATGTAAGATCGGCAAGGCACCATCGGAAAGAGAATACTTTGCATTAACCTCAATAGGAGTATCAACAATCTTATTATCAGTAAGTCTAGCAACCTAAAAAATATATGCAACGTATTTTGATTGAGAAAGGAGAAAACCTCTAGATGAATAGACTACCTCAATACCCAAGAAATATTGTAAAGGACCTAGATCCTTCATTTCAAACTATTTAGCTAACTCTGCCTTTAAAACTAAAATACCATCAACATCATCACCGGTAATAATCATGTCATCAACATATAAAGAAAGAATGATACGACCTTGTTGGCCTAAGGGTACCTCTAATTGAGGTTTTGATGATAACAAACTAAGGTAATTAGTTACTAATGGTTTACTTGAGATGAGTGACAAGTGGCAGGACTTTATGAACTTAAAGACTACATCATTCATCCAATATTTGAATCAAAATCAAGTTCAAGAAGCAAAACCAGGATTCCAAGTTCAAACACACCATGAAGACTTTGTAAACTTAGGAATCCTTGTAAGGTGATAGCATTGGTGCACTTAAGATATTATCATTTATCATGCATCACTCACAACTCAGGTTTCAAATCCAAAAATTGCATACTCTTTGAAAACTCGAGTTCAAGCATAAAAACCTTAGGCTTTATAATCCAAAAAATGTGCTTAAATGAAACTGCTAAGGTTTAGGAGTGTTTGAAATAAAATAAAAAAACATGAGTTTGAGCAATTAGAAGGTCGATCGGCTGAGGCAAAGCCTTAATCGATTGACCGGTTGGATTAAACTGGTTGGACCGGTCAACCGGTTGTGGCATACCTGATGAACTGATCGACTGGTTACCAATCGGATGAGATGCACATCTCAACTAGTTGGATCCAATAGCATCTATCTAGAACTGGTCACTAAAACGATTGACCAGTTGGGAACCGAATGAGTTGTGAAACTCAATCGGTTGGGAACTAGATGAGTTGTGAAACTCAACCAGTTGAATGTAGTAACTCATTTAAAGATCCAGAAGAGCAAACGGTCTATCGGTTTAGTGAAACGATCGATCAATTGAGAAATTGGTCAAACTTCAACATCTATAAAATAGTAACCCGTAGTACACTTAATGGGGTCAATGTTGGGTAAACGATTTCTTGGTTTAGCTTTGAAGTCGAATCAGCGGTATAAAACAATAACATACGATTAACGATAGCTAGTTTTTAAAAGAACCAATCGATCGGTTGGCACCTTATTTTGCTACCAAGTTCCCACTCTATAAATAGAGTGTTGGAAATCATTTAATGCTAACGAGACTTATTGCATTTATTCTCTCAATCACCATTTCTCTTACTAATCAATTCTCAATCTAAGATTCTTTGTACATTCATTTCATTTGCACATTCTAGAGTGCACTTTTGTATTCATCATAAGCTTGAGTTGTATTTGATCCATCTTGAGAGCTAGAAAGAGTCTCATTGAGCATTAAAGAAAGCTTCAAGTGTGTATAGCTTGAAGGAATTGTGAGCCAAAATCCAAGTGTAAAAGGAAGAAGCTCGGGTTGGAGCTTGAAACTAGTGGAACCCACACCGGTTAAAGGTCAAGGAGATGTGGACGTAGGCAAGAGTGTGCCAAACAACTATAAATCCGAGTTTTCACTTTCTATTCTTATCTCTTTATTTATTTATTTTTCTTGAATTAAGTTGAAGATTTCTTATTGTTTTTCAAAAAGTTTTTGAGAAAACCAATTCACCCCTCTCTTTGTTAGGCTGTTCAGTCATATTCAACCTTTAGACTATCAAATACACTTAATAAAAGTAGAATCATAACTACTATGTAAATCAAGGAAATCTAGAGAAAATTTCTCAAACCAAGCACGAGGTGCTTGTTTGAGACCAGATAATGTTTTCTTGAGCTTGCAAACATACCCAAAATCATGAGAAACACCTGAAGGGGGCACCATATAAACTTCTTCTTGAAGATCTCCATTAGGTATTTTTAATATCAAGTTGAGAGATACACCATTGTTGAACCGAAGCTACTGTGGACGAACTATAGTCATTTTCGCAATAGGAGCAAAAGTCTCCTCATAATCCATACCATGCTATTGAGGATATCTTTACAACCAACCCCTGGCACAGATGATAATAGATCCATCATAATTGGTGTAATCTTATACCACATTAATGACCAACAACACTCTTACCAAGAGGTAGATGAACCAAATCCCCAATACTTATGCAAAGCAGAAAGTTCCTCATCCATATCTTGTTGCTGCGCGTGGATCAAAATTGCCTCTTGTAGGAAAAGGCTCAGAAAAACAATGAATAGAAGCTAAACATGAAGTAAAAGATGAAGAATAGCAAGAATTGTCAAAATCTGGTGATTTTATGGACTTACAAACGTGTGTGGATCAACGTAGAGGTGGATCTACAATCTCAGACGAGGCTTGAGGGACTATAGGAGAAGAGGGAGCTTTAGGTGTCCCAGGCAAAGTGTGCGTACATGGGAGCTATTAGTAACAACACGTTGAATATGATGAGAAGGGGTATATGTAGCACTAGGAACTTGAGATGACAAGTTATTAGAATCCTCATAAAAGGGATCAATACGAAGAAGATCATATCTAGTCATGAATAGAAGATGGAATAGAAAAGGAAGATATATGTTCAAGAAAAACAACATGACGAGACACAAAGTTTTTGAGTAGTTGGATCAAAACACCAATACCCCTTTTGACCTTCACTATAACCAAGAAAGACAAAAATAACATATCTAGAGGACAACTTGCAACGTTCAACATGAGTTTTAAAAATGAAGTAAGTACAACCAAAATACAAGAAAAGAATAATCTATGGCATACGTATAATTTCTCAAAGGAGAAATGCCTTAAATATGAAATTGTGAATTAATCAAAGTTACAGCAGTAAGAACAACTTCTCCCTAAATTCAAGGCAGAAACAGCAATAGAAGTCGAAACAGTTTCAAATAATATGCCTATGTTTTCTTTCGACAACGTAACACCATTTTCCTCATGGTAGATGTATCCTCTGCGGTTGTGCCTCAATATGTTCCCCAAGCGTAGGAACTCAATATCACCAAGAATAATTCTATGGGAGTCCACAGATGTCTATAGAGTGGGGTTACAAAGGATCATAGGTATTGATATCAATGAATGTGCAAATAAAGTAAATCATGGGTTTTTGATTGGCAGTTTGAGTATGGGTTGATTCAAGATTATATTATCCACAAGAAAGGCAGTGATAGGATTCTAGGGTTCCACTTATCCACAACTAGGTAACAAGCATCTCGCTTATATTCTCATCTAGGATCCGTTGAGAATGGTCTTTGATGGAAGATATGACTTTAAAGCTTTACAAGAATGATAGGAGAATGATGTCAAATGCTCACTTAGAAATTTTATACAATCACTTAGCATGCATTTAGGTTCAAGCACAATGTGTACCAAGATTCTCTTGTTCACATTGTCAAGAATATGCCAAACTGAACATTTAGAGATAATTTAGTATGTATTTAATATCATACAACTTCAATTGAAGCACAAGGGGTGAGAGAGTGTTGTTACCTTTGTTAGTGATGAGTTTCCCCCGTTCGAATCCTATCTTGGAGGTTTAGAACTCCATTAAAGCTAGGAAATGACTAATAAATGCAAGAACATCCAACATAAATGCAAGTGGAAGTGAAATAAATGCTATAGGTGATGTAAACCGAATGAAACAAGTTTAGAGATGAAGCTACAAATTAAAAGACTAAGCCTAAGTACAGTTAACTATGAAACGAGCAAGATCTAGCCTTAAAAATAGAAATTGCAAGAAACCCTAGAAAAAGAGAGAAAATCTTAACTAAAACTAAGAATACCCTAACTTAGGAGCTGTGTCATGCCCCTACCCCCGCCTGGGCGAAGAGAGGGGGCGCGGCACGGGACTGGGACTCCTTAGCCTACTTTTCGAACATTTGTGGGCCCATTTCATATATAATTTCATAATGAAATACAACTTATAATACAACCACTGTAGTGGTGTTTAAATGTCCTCTATATACATGCTTGAGTCCCATTTACTTGTACTTACACAAACTCCACTATTATAAAAACTTTTACACTTACATTCCAAAATCAAAAAAACAAAACCTACATTAGGTGGACTCTTATTGTTGTGTTGGCCTGTTGTATGTGAAATGCCTTGGATGTCCTCTTGATGCCTACGGATGAAACACAGTGTTAAAAACATACTTTAGTGGGAAACAGATAACAAATATGACCACTTGAAGTGGTCCACAATTACAAGATACATATAACATAATGCATATGTTAGAGTTTATGTATAACCTAATTCTTTTCACAGAGTTTTCATATAACATAACTCTTATAACGGGGTTTTCATATCTTCCGTAGGAGTTTAGAACAAAGATCTTGTACAGAAGGTGCCCGTAGGTACAATACAGAATAGAGCAGAATTGATTACTTATGCTTTCTTATTGTTCATTTTTCATATTCTTGTCATATAAAAGTTTGCATGTATAGACCAGCAATAATGAATGAGAGGAATGTGACTGTCACGTGCCAGTCGGGTAATATTGAACGAGACGTGCCTACCCACGTAGCGAATCGTGAACCTTAGTAAGTGCCAAAGCATTGAACAAACACATGCCTGCCCATGTAATAGAAGTGTTGTAGCACTAACAGGAGTGCCGAAGCACTGATCAGAGATGCCTATTCATTCGCTATTTGGTCTTAAGCAGGCATACAATTATATTTTTTTTCCGAGTTTGTTATTTTGTTCTTAATCACATTAGCAAATAAGGGCAAGAAACAATGTTTGCCCAATGACAAAAACAGGGTACATAGTATTTTTTATATAACTTTTATACATGTACTGACCCCTTTCATTTAGAAATTAGCAGATAACATAACAAGCAGGTTCTGGACCGGTGCTCAGGCCTTAAACAACTTTAAGTGCGTGCTCACTTTGATCTGGGTACTCCAACACCCTGCGGACAAACACGGCTTTGTTGCAGTACTCAACTTTCGATGTCGGTGCGCAATATCCTCCTGAGCCCGATAACATCTTTAGTCTGGAAATGCTCTGATTTTGTAGAAATGGTAGGTTTCCTCTTTTCACCTGAAATTTCCAACCAAAACCTAAAAACCAACCACAAAATTGAACTAAAACCAACAAAAATCACTTTCGTACAGAGATAGGGTTCTTCTAACCCAAACATAGGCAAAGAGAGAGTTAGGAGGGTTTCCTAACCAATAAATCCATACTTTCCATACACAAACCTAAACAAGTATCCATACCAAAGTTTCATACCTTTATTTCTTCTCTTTTTCCTCTTCTTTTCCTTCCCTTTGCTTGAACAATTAGAAACCCAAAAATGGCTTCTTCTTCCTCAACTGTGCCCTAATCCCCAAAGTGAGAACATATCTTCTCCTCCATCCATAGACCAATTTTTGGTCTTTTCCATTTGAGTCAAATTTCACCCCTTGCATTTAGGTCCTTCTATTTCATTCTATTTGCAATTCTAACCTATCACAATTCCTACTGTAACATATACTCTTCTTGTTTTATGACCTTTAAGTCTTTAATGTGACATTCTACCAATTTACCCTTGACTCTTGGATTAATTCCGGCTTTATCATTTTTCACTCTTAGCACTTAAATTCCGAAAAATACAAATTTTACTTCTCTTATACTACAAAACTGTAATAAAACTACTAGGGTCTAATTCGGGGTGTTCTGAGTTGTATTGTCCTCAGCTTCAGTTGCCAAGGAAACACTACGAACGTGGGAGCAAAAAACGACCATGCCCTTGCACAAATATCATAATTTCGGATACACCTAGTTGAATCTTGAGCACCAAGACTAGTACTCACTTTCCAGTACCGGTACTCCACATCCACTAGGCCTTTAATAGCTTTGAGTACCGATACTCAAATATCCAATACCGGTACTCACCTTCCTCTACACCTTTAACAACTTTGAGTACCGGTACTCACATTTCTAGTACCAGTACTCACCTTTAATTTCTACATAATTTCACTCCTTAGATGCATAAAACCTCCCATTGGTGCATAAAACCTCGAGTGACCACCCCTACAACTTTGAAAGTCCTCAATCACATTGGGGAACCATTCCTTAGGTTGAAGAGAGATGAAGAACAAGATTTGAGTAGGCTTTGGCCAATTGCTTCGAAATTTAGCTCCGCTTTGAAGTGAAAACGCGCATAAGTGCTTCCTTCAAAACATGGCTGTCCTCTAAGCATCCAAAGACACTTCAAAAAGGTGCAAGGAACATTGACCAACCTTTAAGAGCATAAAAACATATAAGAAAGTCAAAAGCACCTATTCTACACAAACTAAGGACAAAATACGAGCTAGAAAGGCTAAAAGCAAGTATAATACTATACTTATTGTGTTAGACACACCTCCCAACCTACATCTTGCTAGTCCCTAGCAAGATTTGAACTAAAAAGAACTAAAACAACTAAGAGGCACAACAAAGCACAAAAGAAACCAATTAGGCATTGAAAAAATCCAAAATAAGCAGACATGAACATAGTACTACAACTTTACAAAATATGTCAACATTTGAACTCAATAAGCACCGACAATTCCAAGTGTAGTGATAATCCAACAAGAACTTTCACAAAACCAACAACACTCATAAAGGGGGACAAAGGCACTGAAAATGGAATAGAATGAAGTCACCTAAAGGGAATAAAACTTCATTAATGAAAGAAGCATTTAACAATACCAAGTACTTAAGCATACATAGTATTCATAAAGGAAGAACCAACCAAATTAAAATAAAAAAGGACTTCTAGGCTTGTAATGACCATAGGTTACACAAAAGGACTTTAAAGAACAAAATGGAGTGTTGGCATGACATGTGATTTGCTACCTATTGCCAACACCACCCTATGCTAACCCATGAACTCCAACTACTCTTCTTCAGAATCCTCTTTGTCAGTCGAGAATGCATCTTCCTCCACATAATCGTCAAGCTCGTCAGAATCCCCTTCCAAGTTAGGAGGGGATCCTTCAATAGCAGAAGGCTCTCCCCACATGATATGAACCTCTCTCTTAAGCACGAAGAGTCTGTGGTCAATCTGTTTCTGTTTTCCCAGGATGCACTTAAACCACCCTTTTATCTTGCGCTCCATCCTCATCAAAGGAGATGTACGCTTTGGTTCAGGAGTCGATGATGAAGATGCTCTTGAAGTGGTGGGGGCGGTGAAGGAGGCTTCATTGGAAACAGCTGCGCACGGCTTCGTATACTTGTAATGTGACCCCAAGCGAGGGGAACCATCTTATCCACCTTTGGCCTTTATCTGCATGACTTCCATTAATTTGGTAACCAGTGATGGATATGGAATGTAACAATTTTCACTCGTGGACTTAATGAAGTCTCTCATGATGCACCATATCACAACACCAAAGTTAACAAGCCTCCCATTCATCACTTCAAACAAGAACTGAATTTCTTCCTCACTTGGAAGCTTTTCTTTCCCCTTAGGCACGATCATATTATGAACGATCTTGTTCATCAATGCATACTCAGGTTTGCTTCCCGGGATGAACTCCTTCGTAAATCCTCTCATAGGCGGATTAGTGCACATGGCATTGGCAAACAAACCCAACCTCAATTTCGTGGCACGAAATGAATGGAGTTGTCACCAATGCTGGGACGAGTGTACCCCAGATATATAAATTGATTAGGGTTGGCCCGATAAGTGCATACCAGAAACTGTGGTCTCCAAAAGGAACTCCTTATCTCAGATTCTCACTTAAGTTAGAGTAGAATTCTCTGAAAACTGAAGGAAGATAACCTTTTACCTCTTTGCAAATAAACTATAACTTCTGAGCCTCTATGATTGCACGAATGGGGTGATCAAAAATAAAAGTTTCAATTTCATGCCCCTTTCACAATGAAAGCCTCTCTTTGCAATTGATTGGGCCCACTTTGCTCGCACGACTTCAGCAGATTCATCAAACATTTCCTTAATCTCCTCATCTTCACTTTCTTCCTCATTTTATGATGACTGATACTTACGCTTTCCCTTGCTATTTTTAACACTTAAGAAGTGTATTTTCTCTTTCCACAGCTCTCTCCTGGAAGGCTGGCAACCTTTCCTTTTTCCCGATGTTTTAGTCCTTGCCATAGATAAAGAAATGCTGCTTGCCATATTGATTGCCCACACACATAAAAAACACTCCAACAAGCCCATTTCAACAAGCACTGAACTTCCCTTCCCCATATCCTTCAAAAATTTCCACCCCACACCCTTTGTGGTAACCACACAATCCAACCAGACAAATAACACCACAACCCGGCCTTTGTGATTCCATACCAAGACAATAGTACATGTAAGACGAGAATTCCAATTTGCGGAAAAGGGCAAAAATCGTAATTTCGATTATAAAATTGTAATTTCGGTTAAAAATATGAAATTTATTCTCTAGATCTCGGATGATGAAACGGATTGCACCGTTGGAATTGTCTCCTGTCAGCTAGCGAATTAAAATTTCGTCGAATTCGAGCGGTCGAATTTACACGTTTCCGAGCATCTGCGGTTGGGTCTTCAGTAAAAGCGATTTTGATCTGTGAAAGTCACATATAACAAGTACTCATGTGCTATAAGTGGTATGAGTAGAGAAATGATGAAAATGGACGGCCGAGATAGTGCCAAATGTCAAAATTGGGAAAAGAATGACATAAATGTCATTTTTGGAATTTTTTTAAGTTAGAAAAGGACAAAAGAGGAATAGTGTCACCCTCTTCCAAAAAGAAAAAGGGAGAAAAGCGTGCGAGGAGGGGGTCTTGCAAGGAGCTTGGATCTCATTTTTAGAGAGAGTGTCTTCCTTCTCTGGAGTTTACGAGCGATCCGTAGTCGACCGATCTTCGGGATAAGAAGAAGGCTGTAGCCCTGCGCGGAGAGGAGCCGGCGTGGAGTACTAGATTTAGGGAGTTTCCTCAAACTCCGAGAGGTAGGGGTTTCTCCCTACTTGAGTTTTATTCTTCGGTTAAGTACCATGTAAATGTTTCGGTTGATTGAGGCCTTGAACGGCCGTTTGATCGGTCCCAAACCTTGGGACCGAATTGATATGAATTTTTGAAATTCAAATGTAGCAGCCGTGACTGCCATGGCTGATTTGGGTGGTTGAATGTTGCCTTTTTATGATAAATCATGGATTGATTTGAATGAGGCCGGAAATGGCCGTGAAATACGGGTTCATAAAGTGAACCAATGAATTGATGAGTGATGGAACCGTAAACCCTAGGGTTTTACTGTTCCTAGTAATAGTGACACGAAAGTATATTTTCGTGTGAATATGTGTTTGGTCGAGTGATTCAAAGGGAATTGCTCGTGTATGATCATTAGCCTAAGGGAGCTAATTTTGATGTATGATTGATTTATTACATGACATGATTGTGTGATTGGATACTATGTGGATATGTGCATGTTTACATATTTGCATGTGATTAGACTGTATTGGAATTGGCATACATGCATTCCTTATGCCTTTGGAACATCCTAGGACTATGGGAGTTAGTGTATGAGATGAGTCTAGAAGCGGTTCGAGGGGTAGTTAAAATATTAATTATTGGAGGGTAGTCAAATGAAAAAAATATCAATCGTCGGGGGCCAATTGATATTCATGGTAGTCACAAACAAATAATATATCAATCAAATCGGAGCGACTGATTGATATATATTCATCGGAGGTTGTCCACAAACTAACAAAACAATAATTCTCATCGAGGCTTGGCGAGTGTGAGAGAAAATCGTGAGGACTTGGGATCTGAGTTGGTCATGTAGACATTCAAGTAGGATCATGCATTTCTTGAATGTATGTTATTTGGTGTACAACACTGGTTGGGCTGGCCGGTGGGGCGATTCATCACTGCGAGCATTAGCTCACCCTATCGAGGGATATATTTTACAGGTACAGGGAGCGTGCGAGGGGACGGCTCGTCCTAGAGACCGAGGATTGGAAGAAAGCCGGGTTGTGGCTTTGATGTATACATGTATTAGAACTTTTTAAGTTTAATGTATGTATTGTGTAAAAGTAAAATATTTGAACTCTTAGAACTATTGGATGTAGTTGGATTCATAGTTGGTATGTTTTATGGATATTGTAGTATGGGCCCAAGAGGCCGTTTTTATCCATATTTGTATCATAGTGATTATATTGGACTGCTTGGGACAGGTTTCATGCAGGTGTTATAATTGGGTAGAGCTCTCTGTAAAAAGGAGACTCTGCCCGATTTTCGTGAATGTCAGGTAGGTTACCCGACATCCACTTGTACTCCGCGGGTTGATGGGTAGTCAACGGACCCCCGGGAAATGGGGCGTCACAGTACAAACCACAATATAAGGCTCAAAATGTGAGAGAGAAGCTCACTTACCCACAAAAGGCTCTAAAATATCCAAATTTCAGGTAAGAACTCCAATTTCGACCCCCTTGATAAGCAACAACCTTTCTCGAACACAACTCTCGTGATGAAATGGTTAGGAAGAGACTTTGAAGGTTAAGAATGATGAGGATGGGGTGATGGTGTGATGAGAGGTTGTTTGGATGATGGGAAAGTTGGCTAGGGTTAGGGTTTTGATGAGGAAAAATAGTGAGATAGCTTGGGGATTTCGGATGGTGAGAGAAGAGAGAGTTTTAATTTGTAATTAGGGGACTTTGAGTGCAGTCTTGAACCACCATTGCACCTCCAATTCAACTTGAGTACCGGTACTAAACTTGCAGAAAATTCAAATTTCACAATTTTCCTCCATTACATACTCAAACTTTGAATAATGCTTCAATTTCCACCCAAACCCACTTGTGCACATCTCAAATGCATATTCAAACTTGCTCGGCACCTTCACACTCGCTTTGAAACAAGCTTACTAAAAAATGACCATGGATCCTAAGGTTTTGAACTACTTTAGCAACTTTTAGGCCCAACAAGGGTTAAATGGTGACATAGCATGATTTAGAAGTTTAAATGAGCAACAATGGCCTAAAATCATTTTTCAATTATGTACGGATGTTCCAAAATGAATAAAATGTATGAAAATGTCAAGGCTAATCAAAAATGCACAAAATGAAGCCAAAACCAAGCGGATTTGATCTTGGAAACAAGAAATCAATGACTTGTGATAAATACGAAACCAAAGGTATTCAAGATGAACAAAAATGGTACAAGCCATGATTAAAAAATGAGAAGAGACAAAAAATGGATGAAAATGATCTCAAATATGATGGAGTGGTCTTGTTCAAGTCTGTTGGTATGCATGTGCAATAGGAATGTATAGAGTTCATAAAGTTGAGTTCCATTCTCATGTAAACTGGAAATTAAGAAAATTTTTATGCAATTAACTTACTAAAAACATTAGATTAAACCCAAACAAAAGCGTACTCCTTAAACAAAAAGAGCTACCCTCTGAAAGTATAAGTATTAACACTAGTATATACCCTCGGCAATTGAAATGAGCATTGTCCTCGTACGAGAAAAGATAAATAGAGTAAATTTGAAGAAGGAACAAAAAAAAAAAAAAACTACACATGGATTTAAAGTATCACAATTCAAAAGAATGATTAGGAACCAAAAGAAGAGACAATATACAATGAGTAATAACATAAATTACTACGATGGGGCGTCGAGATAATTGGATCTACCAACTCCTCAAACTCTCCTGATGGTCAAAGTTCTTAAGAAATGGCTTTAGGCACTGACCGTTGACTTTAATGATTTTTCTATTCTCTGGATTCTCAATTTCAACTGCTCCATAGGGATGAACTGTCTTGACCATGAAATGGCCAGTTCACCTAGAACGGAATTTGCCTGGGAAAATGTGAAAATAAGAATTGTACAAAAGTTCCTTCTATTGAGGCTCAAAGGTCTTTCTCATAATGTGTTTGTCATGGAAAAGCTTGACCTTCTCTTTGTAAATTCTGGAGCTCTCATAAGATTCATGCCTCATTTCATCAAGCTCATTCATTTGCAACATCCACTGTTGACCTGCTTTAGCCAAATTAAAATTGAGAGTTTTAATGGCCTAATAAGCCTTGTGCTCCATTTCCACCGGCAAGTGACATGCTTTGCCATAAACCAACCTATAGGGAGACATACCAAGAATGGTTTTAAAAGCAGTGCGATAAGCCCAAAGAGCATCGGTTAGTCGAAGAGACCAATCCTTGTGATTAGGGTTAACCGTCTTTTCTAAAATGTGTTTTATCTCCTTATTGGCTAGTTCGGCTTGACCATTGGTCTGTGGGTGATAAGCGGTAGAAACCTTATGTGTGACTTCATACTTTTTAACCAAATTGTCAAACGATCTATTACAAAAATGGAGCCCACCATTACTAATGATCGCACGAGGCATTCCAAAACGAGAAAAAAAATGTGTTCTTTCAAAAATTTCAAAACCACTTTATGGTCATTAGTTCTTGTTGGAATAGCCTCCACCCACTTAGAGACATAATCAACCACCAATAAAAATGTAAAGATACCCACAAGAAAAGGGTAAAGGGCCCATGAAGTCTACATACGCGGAAAAATTCAATGATTAAAATGAGGGTAAGAGGCATCATATTTCTTTTTATAATACCTCCTAGTTGTTGGCACCTAGCACAAGTTTTGTAGTATTCAAAACAATCTTTAAAAAGCGTGGGCCAATAAAAACCAGCTTGCAAGATCTTATCAGTTGTTTTCCTTTCAGAAAAATGTCCTCTACAAGCTTCAAAATGACAGAAGGTGAGCACCCCAATTTGGTCGTCGTTAGGTATGCACCTTCTCATCAATTGATCAGGGAAATATTTAAAGAGATATGGGTCATCAAAATAGTACATCTTAACATCAACCAGAAATTTCCTCCTTTACTAAGAAGTCCACCTTGTTGGGATTTGTCTTGTCACTAAATAATTCATAATGTCAGCATACCAAGGATAATGGACAAGAGAAAATAGTTGCTCGTAGGGGAAAGTGTCACCTATGGGTAGGCCATCATAAGTTGTCTCTAAAACCAAACGAGAAAGGTGGTCAACTACCACATTCTTGACTCCTTTCTTATCCTTAATGGTCAAATTGAACTCTTGACAAAGTAGGATCCACCTCATGAGACGGGGCTTAGTATCTTGCTTAGATAGTAAGTACTTGATCTTTATGGTCGAGTGAAAATGATTATGGAGACCTACTGATGTAAGACCTAAACTTATCTAGGGCAAAGACTACAACTAAGAACTCTTTTTCCATAGTTGTATAATTGGATTGGGTGGAATCTAGAGTCTTGCTAGCATAATAGATCTAAAAAGGTTTTTCATCTTCTCTTTGCCCTAAGACAGCTCCTACTGCATAATCACTAGCATCGCACATGATTTCGAAAGGGAGGTCCCAAATAAGGGATTCGCATGATAGGAGGCGAGACTAACATACTTTCAACTTTTCAAAAGCCTCCTCACATGCTTGTGACCATTCAAAAATGACATCCTTGGCAAGCAAACTGCACAAGGGACGAGCTATGGCATTGAAATTTTTTATGAACCTCCTATAAAACCCTGCATGACCTAGGAAGGACCGTATGTCTTTAACACATTTAGGAGTGATGGGAATTAAGTCCAACTCAACTTTGGCCTTGTCTACCTCTATTCCTTCCTTTGACACTACATGTCCTAACATAATCCCTTGTGTCACCATGAAGTGACACTTCTCCTAATTTAAAACTAGATTTTTCTCCTCACATCTTTCCAAAACTCTCCTCAAATTTTCTAGACATCCCTCGTATAAATCTCCAAAGACGGAGAAATCGTCCATGAATATCTCCATAATCTTCTCTATCATATCACTGAAAATACCCATCATGCACCGCTGAAAAGCTCCCGATGCATTACATAATCTAAAGGCATCTTCCTAAGACAAGCGATGCCCAAGAACATGTGAAAGTGGTTTTCTCTTGATCCTCTAATGTTATCTCAATTTGATTATACCCAAAGTAACCCTCAAGAAAGCAATAAAACTCATGCCCGTCGACTCTCTCAACATTTGGTCCACAAAAGGTAGGGGGAAATGATTTTTCCTAGTGCCAGTATTAAGTTTCCTATAATCTATGCACACCCTACAACCTGTAGTGACCCTAGTAGGTATGAGCTCATTATGTTCATTTTCCACCACAGTGACCCCTGACTTCTTTGGCACTACTTGGGTTAGGCTTACCCACTTGCTATCATCAATAGGGTAAATGACACCTACATCTAGGAGTTTCAGAACCTCTTTCGTGACAACTACTTTCATGACAGGATTTAGCCTACGTTGTGGTTGCCTAGATGGTTTAACATCCTCTTCCAAGTGAATCCTATGAGTGCAAATCAGAGGAGTTAATCATAATGTACCATAATGACCATCATATGGCAGTTTGGTGGGCCTTTAGAATTTCTAAAGTCTCTTGATCCAAGATTTAGAAAGGAAGATATGATCACAAGGAAAGTCTCTTCACTTCCTAGGAATGAGTATTTGAGATGAGATGGTAAAGGCTTTAATTAAAGCTTAGGTGGCTTCTCTTTAGATAACAAAACTCTCTCCTTAATTAGAGGCAATTCTTCAAATCTAGGTGTCCACCCATTGGTTTCCATTACCTCACTGTGCTCAAGTATGGAGTATAGAAACTCCATTTCAGGTGTGGTTACTTCCTCAATACACTTAGGGCTCACTAAACAAGACTTGAAAGGGTTATCACATGAAAAATGATCTACATATTCATGCACGACATATTCTATCACATTCACCTCGCAAATATCTTCATCATCCCCTACTTCCTTGATAACATTGAAAATGTTTAGGTTCATAGTCATGTTGCCAAAAGACAAGGTTATCAACCCTCCCTTACAATGTATAATGGCATTAGCAGTGGCCAAGAAAGGCCTGCCAAGAATCATTGGAAACTGACTCCCTTGACTCACCACAGGTTGAGTATCAAGTACAACAAAGTCCACATGAAAATAGAACCTATCCACTTGCACCAATACATCCTTCACTATACCTCTAGGAATCTTCACACTACGGTCAACTAGCTGAAGGGTAATGTTAGTAAACACAACTATCCTAACATAGCTCAGCATAAACCGAATATGGCAACAAATTCGTACTCGATCCCAAAGTGTCTCTTCATGCGTTCCAACCAGTTTCCTACCACTATGGAAATGGTGGGGCTTCCTAGGTCTTTGTATTTGGGGGGCAAATTATTCCTAATTAAAGAGGTGGATTGTTCGGTCATAAAAGCATCATTGTGGACACCTAACTTCCTCTTCATAGTACACAAGTCTTTCAAAATTTTATATGAAGGATTTGTTTTTATGGCATCAACAGTGGAATGTTCACTTTAACACCTTGAACGACTCATAAATTTCAGCATGATTATTCTTCTTTTTTAATTCTCAGCCTGTGGGGATATGGGCGGGAGAGACATGTTTAGCTTTATCTTTATCCGACTCTACATCCACAACATCGGCTTTAGGAACATTACGCTCATCAATCACATCATCATCCCTTTTTGATTCATTTTGCAAATCTCTTTAGAAAGATCCTTGGGATGGATGGTTTTATCAATTGTTTTCCCACTTCGAAGAGTGGTGATAGCCTTACAATGTTCAAAGGTCCCATCATTTTGACTTAAGGTCCCAACAGTATTTTGAACTTGGGGGTTTTGAATAGGTTGAGAAGGGAATTTCCCTTTTTCTTGTTGAGAACTCCCCATAGAGGTGGTCAACTTAGTAATTTGAGACTTCACATCATTTATAGCCATTCGAAATTCAGTGTTAGTAGACTGTTGAGATTAGACAAACTGTGCTACAATGTTCTCCAAATTTTGTTTTATGAGGAGGTTGGTAAGGTTGATGATTTTGATTTCCTTAGGGAAAATGGTGAAAGCTTTAGCTAGGATTCACAGAAAATCCTTGTGGCCCTTGATTTTGGAAATGAGGAGCTTGATTTGAAAACCCTTGGTTTTGAAATTTTTGACTTGGAAAGTTTTGATTTGGAAAACCTAGGTTGCTTTGAAAAGGATTTTGAGGTGGGTTGCCTTGACTTGAGGAAGCATGTCCTCCATCACTCTTCCAGCTAAAGTTAGGGTGTCTACTCCACCCCAGATTATAAGTTTTCGAATATGAGGAGTTGAAGGGCTTCCTTGGGTAATTGAGAGCATTAGCTTGCTCGATTTGGATGACTCCCTTGACTTGGGGAAGATTAGAGAAATCAATGGTCAAATGAGTGGGGTCATCACAAATGATGCATAAGTCTTCCATTCAAGGTCCCGTAAGTGCCGAAGGCACCCCGTCTGATAGTCTATGACCACTTTTACATTTCAATGGCCTCCTAACTTCTAGTCAAGGTAGCTATTGGCCCTTTTTGGCTTGAAGGTCGTAATTATCTTTCACATGGTATTTTCCTCCTCCGATTGGGTACTATGCTCCTAGTGGCATCGAAAGTATTGATCTCCAAATTCCTAGCATTTTTCGCTATTGTATCAAAACATTGCATAGCCTCTTTAGGGCTTTTCTCATAGAACTGTCCCCCACTCATCATTTGGATATATTGCTTGCTATATAGAGAGAGTCCTTGATGAAAATAAGCAATAATTTGGTCAATATCCAAACCATGATGAGGAATAGCATGGAGAAGTTCTTTGTATCTTTCCCATACAGTGGAAAAAGATTCGCTCAATTTTTTAGAAAAGTTTTGGATAGCCCGCATGAGTGCATTAGTGCATCTCGGAGGGAAGAATTTGTTTAAAAATACACTTTGCGTGTCCTCCCAATTAGAGATTGAATTATGAGTAAGAGAATGAAACCATATTTTAGCCTTTTCCTTTAGAGAGAAAGGAAACAAAACCAGACAAATTATGTGGAAGGGTGATCCTGTAGAAAGGAAAGCACTGCAAACATCCTCAAAGTCTCTCATGTATGAGTAGGGGTTCTCAAAATCGAACCCTTGATATTAAGGGAGAAGATGAATCATCTCCGGTTTCACAGGAAAACGGTTAGCTTGTTCAGGTAGGCGAATACATGAGTCTATTGTGGTTCTTTGAGGTCTCAAAATCTCTCTAAGGGTTCTACCAACATTGAGAGCCGAGGCGGGGGCTCGATAATGATTATGTTGAGGATTGACATTCTCCCCTCCCATTGCGGGGTTTCCAGTGGTACAACACCATCTCCTTGTCTTAGAGGATCCATAGTATCTTTGTGGGTTAAAGGTAATCACACTCATTTGGATTAAAAGAATTTTGTTGAATTTTGTTTTGTGCTCCATTGGAGAGTGGAAGGTAAATGAAACAAGCAAATATACAATTGAGTTTCGAGGACTTTGTTGAGAGTGTGATTCTTACAAGTTGGTGAATTTGCTCATCACGAGTCCACAACACGACATGCACTAATATAACCCCTGACAAGATCTGTATTCCACCGGATATTATACCTGAATAATTTTGCACAATTTAAGAGAATGAAGAGGACTTACCGGATTTGAAATGCAATTGAAAATTACCACTAGCTCTCTTTGGATCAACTAGAATGCTCACCACTCCCCGGCAACAACGCCAAAAATGCTTATCCCTCTACAGTGTACTCAATATGTTCCCAAGCATAGGAACTCAGTATTGCCAAGCATAATAATTCTATGGGAGATCCACGAGTCCTCTCCCACGAGGAAGTGGGGTTCTAAAAGGATCCTTAGGTATTGATATCTAATGAATGTGCAAATAAAGTAAATCATGGGGGGGTTGATTTTTTGATTTGGTAACCAATTGATTTAAGATTATATTGTCCACAAGAAAGGCTTGAGTAATAAGTTCTAGGGTTTCCACTTGTCACAACTAGGTAATGCTCAAGCATCTCTCCGCTTATATTCTCATCTAGGATCAAATTTGAGAGATGGTCTTTGATGGAAGATACGACTTTAAAAGCTTTTTACAAAAGAATGATAGGAGAATGATGTCAAATGCTCACTTAGAAAATTTATACAAACACTTAGCAAGCATTTAGGTTCAAGCACAATGTGTACCAAGATTCTCTTGTTCACACATTGTCAAGAATATCTTAATGAGGCATTTAGAGATAATGTGGTATGTATTTAATATCATGCAACTTCCATTGAGATAAGGGTGAGAGGGTGTTGTTTGTTGAGAATGAGTTTCCACCATTCGAATCCTATCTTGGAGGGTTTAGAACTCCATTAAAGAAAACTAGGAAGCCATTTAATAAATGCAGAACATCCAACATAAATGCAAAGTGGAAGTGAAATAAATGCTATAGATTGATGTAAAACCGAATGAAACAAGTTTAGAGATGAAGCTACAAATTAAAAGACTTAGACTAAGTATTACAAGTTATTAACTACAAGAACAAACAAAGATCTAAGCTATGCAAAATAGAAATTGCAAGATACTGAAAAGAGAAAAATCCTAACTAAAACTAAGAAAGCCCTAACTTAGGAGTTGTGTCCTCAACTCAGCTGCCAAAGGCTTAAAATGCCACCCCTGAAACAGCTACGAGACGGAGCAAGGCAGTAGTGCCCTTGCACAAATATCATAATTTCGGATACACCTAGTTGAATCTCGAGCACTAGGATCGGTACTCACTTTCCAATACCGGTACTCTACATCCACTAGGCCTTTAATAGCTTTGAGTACCGGTACTCAAATATCCAGTTCTGGTACTCATCTTCCTCTACACCTTTAAAACCTTTGAGTACTAGTACTCACATTTCCAATACCGGTACTCACCTTCAATTTCTGCATAATTTCACTCCTTAGATGCATAAAACCTCCCGTTGGCGCATAAAACCTCGAGTGACCATCCCCGCAACTTTGAAAGTCCTCAATCACACTAGGGAACCATTCCTTAGGTTGAGGAGAGAGGAAGAACAAGTTTTGAGTAGGCTTTGGAGAATTGCTTCAAATTTTGGCTCCGCTTGGAAGTGAAAACGTGCATAAGTGCTTCCTTCAAAACATGGCTATCCTCTAAGCATCCAAAGACACTTCAAAAAGGTGCAAGGAACATTGAACAACCTTCAAGAGCATAGAAACAGAAAAGAAAGTCAAAAGCACCTATTCTACACAAACTAAGGGCAAAATAAGAGCTAGAAAAAGCAAGTATAAACACTATACTTATCATGTTAGACAATAGATATACATGAAGTTTAATTGCATTGTTCCATTTAAGGCAAGCAACTCAAGAAATTTATTCGAAGTGTACTGCCCACCCAAATCACACTTAAAACATTTAATAACAACATAATGTTGAGTTTTTACAAGAGCACGAAAGGCTTTGTATATCTCGAAGAATTCATAATGATGTTTCATCAAATAAACCCAACAATAGCGAGTATGATCATCAATAAAAGAAACATAATATTGAGACCCTCCTTTTGTGGGAATAGGAGAAGGCCCCCATACATCATAACGAACTCAAATCAAATGGAGAAGAATTGACAAAAACACTTCGATTAAAAGGTAAAGCTTAAAATTTTGCTAATTAACATCCACTACAATCAGAAACATTGTGAGTTTGTAACTTTCCTAAAGCCCCTGTGGATGCTAAAATTTCAAAGAAGAAAATTAAACATGACCAAGGCGAGAATTCCATAAATAAAAACTAGAGGAAAAATATATAACTTCTCCCCTTGCAAACAAAAGATGACAAATTAATGGCGGCATCACTTGATAGTAGCAGTAGTAGAGGCACTTTAACTCATCAAAATATATAATCCCCCGCTTCACATGGCACATCCCAATCGGCCACGAGACGAGAGAAAATCCACACTGCAAAATAACAAGAAGAAAAAAAAGGTGACTAAATTACTAGAATCACACAATTGACCAACAAAAGCAAGATTCAATGTGAGGTTCAAAATATGATAAACATTAGAAAGAGAGAGATTAGGGATAACAATTGAACCAACACCTACCAAAGGCATAGGAGTGCCATCAGTGGTCATCACAAGAACAAAAGACGAATGAGACATAGAGGTAAAACAAGAAGAATCTGGAGACATATGATGAGAAGCACCATGGTCTAAGATCCATATAGAAGATGACATTCCTAAAGAATTGTGAGTCAATTGACCTACGGAAGAAGAGGCAAACAAAGCTTGTGGTTGTAGGGAGAGAAACTTCTAAAATTGCTTAGCCTAGGTACGAGGATCAGGGAAAGAACCTAATGCAGCTATTGTTGTAGTTTCAAATTGTGGTGGTCTTTAGCCCTGAGGTGGTCTGTAGCCTTTAGGTGTTATGTTAACATTGGACTGTGTCTGGTTACCAAGCTTCCAAGTCTAAGATTGTTACTGCAACTAATTTTGGTTTCTCAACTTAGCGCACTTAACCTTCCAATGACCTTTCTGCTTACAAAAACTACACTCATCGAAGGCAGCCCTTGTGGAGGTCTTATTCTAATTATTAGAAGACGATCTAGAAGGTACTACCAACATAGAAGGATTCGGAGTAGAAAAAAATTCCCTTCAGAATGTGACTTAAGACGTGTTTCTTTAGCCAATAACTCGCTAACAACTGAGTCAATAGATGGAAATGGAGAACGATGCAAAATTGAACCCCTAAGTCCTTCCAAATCACTACAAAAAGCCATCAAGAACTGAAATAATCTTTGCCCTTCTCTACGCACAATATAGGCATCACATGCCTTTAATTCAGTCGATTCTGTAAGAGCCAATTGATCCCAAAGATCTGTCTTAGCAGAATAAAACTCTTGAACACTCATATTCCTTTGTTGAAGAGCATGTATGTCAATTTCCAATTGATACTACTTTGCAAAATTTGATTAAGTGAATAGCCTCAAATGATCCCAAACCTCCTTTGTCGTCTCATACTTTTCCAAATGTGCACCTATTGAATGCTCAATAGAATTGTTAATTCAAGTAATAATTTTTTAATTGTTTGATTCCTACGTATCTAACTTAGTAGCATAATCATCATTAGTACTTTTAGGTTTAACACAAGTTCCATTAACATATCCCCACAATTTTTTTCCTTTCAGAAAGTTTCTCATCACATAACTCCAATACGAATAATTCTTTTCATCCAACCTCACACTCACAGATTGAAGTGAATCATCTCTTTCAGTAGCCATAATCAAGAAACAAAAAAATAAGGGCAAACGAAATACTATATTGTAGATTTGCTATGCCAAAAAAAAAAAACTGTAAAAAGAAAACGCCAAATGCCAAAGATCGAATTCGTCGAAACACCAACTGTGCAATCACGCCAAAAATTGTACAATCATGCCAACTCACCGCAGAGTTGGATCCGCGAAAGTTATGTTTGAGATTAAATTTCTTCCCATGAAACCTATCTATGATACCATGTTGAAATTAGGAAATAATTGAGACAAGAGAAAAACTATATAAGTTTTATTCAATGAATTAATTGAATTACATAACAAGGTATTCATATATGCATAGGCTTACTAGAAGAATCCTAAAAGGAAACAAAATCTAAAGTGCTAGGAAAAAGAAATCCTACCGATAATAGGAAATAATTTAATTTAACAGAAAAGAGTGTTTCATCCTTGGGTCCTAAGCTCCCATTAAAAACTTTCAAGATGGTCTAAAAGATGTATTAGGGTTAGGTTTCTGAATGTTTGTTTTCAAGATGTTCAAAAAAAATTCATTAGAGGTTGAGTTTTGAATCCTTTTGCAATTTTGTTCAAGAAAATGAGTAGAAAACATCGTTTAAGACTCAAACCAGTGAACAAATTCCACATTCATAGCTATAAATGCATTTTAAATCAATGAAAACTTACCTATGTTTTGTATTTTTTTTTTCCCTTTCTTGCCTTTCTTCTTTCCCTTTCCCTTAAATGGAGGCTCTAATGAAGGTTCCTGATTAAACGAAAATTTATCAGTCAAATCAAACAAACCGAACGAAATTGGCCTTGATAACACGAAAATTCATGTCAACAAATCAAACAACTTGAGCGAAATTGGAAGGATTACCATGCATTTATCCTCATGGGCATACATTTCCGTAAGGCTGATGTTGCCCAAATTCAACTTGCATTTCCAGCATTTAGTTTCAGTTTGAGAACGCTTGTCCGTTTCTGTGAAGAACACTTCTCCATTTTTTTGTGAAGAACGTTTCTACTTCTTAATTTTCAACTGTGAAGAAGTTGAGATTAGATATAGAAAATTGTTGGATTGGAGAGATATTATATTAAGGGTTAATTATTTCTTCATCTTTTATATTTTTGTGTCTTAATTTTATCTTTGTTCAATTAATTATCTAATTTTTTAATCAAGTGTTTAGATTTTTAATTTTTGATCAATCAAATATTTCTTTATCAATAAAAATTTATTATAATATTTGAATTATGAAAATTTTAATTCGGAATGATAATCCATATCATATAAAATAACGAAATTACTAAATGATGGTGCATATCACGTGCATGACACGTGCTATTTTACTAGTTTACATTTTTTACTTCTTTGCCCTTGGAGCTCTAGATTTGCTTCCCCTTTGCTTTAGATGGCTAATTGCATGAAAATTGATATAAATCGAATCAAACAACTGAAGCAACCCAAAGTCAAGTAAATTAAAACATAATTATGAGTTAAATTATTAATTTAAATGTTGATTACATTGTATTTCTTCTCGTGTGTGTGCATTTCTTCAATGTTGATGTTGTCAGCATATGTCGGATTTTCCAGAATTAGGTTTAATTTGGGCAAGCTTCTTCATTTTTAAGCTCCTATAAAGAACTCGAACTTGGATTGAGAAGAAATTGTTAGATTAATGAAGAAGATAAGGGATATTAAAACAATAAAGGACCTCTTCTTCATTTTCAGCTGTTATGAAGAACTTGAAGTTGGATTGAGAAGAAATGGTTGGATTGATTATCTTACATTTCTTTTTGTGTGATGCATTTTAATGATGGTGCATACCACGTGCATGACATGTGCTATTTTACTTGTTTGCTCTTGAAGCCTTGAATTTTCTCCCCCTTTGCTTTAGATGGAGGCGCTCTTGATTACGCGAAAGATGGTATCAATCAAATCAAACAATCAAAGCAACCCAAAGTTGAGTAAATTAAAAAATAATAATAATAAGTGAAATTATTAATGTAAATGTTAATTACCTTGCATTTCTTCTCGTGTACGTGCTGATATTGCCAGCATTTTTCCGGCATTAGGTGTTGGTTTGGGATCGCTTCTTCATTTTGAGTTATTGTGAAGAACTTGGATTAAAAAGAAATAGTTGGATTAACAATGAAGATAAGGGATATTAAAACAATAAAAGATATCTTCTTCATTTTCAGCTGCTATGAAGAACTTGAACTTGGATTTAGAAGAAATTGTTTGATTGACAAAAAAAAATGGATATTAAAACAATAAAATTATTAAGGGATATTTCAATTAAGTTGATTTGAGGGACATTTCATAAAAGTTAATATTTGTTATTTTAAATTATTAAATTAAAATTTACTGTTTAATTTTTAATTACTTTACATATTAAACAATAAAATAAACTTAAACATAATTTAAATAAAAAAATAGCAAAAAAATCCCAAACTTTAAGATTTTCATCTATATCATAAACTAATATATATATATATATATATATATATATATATATATATATATATATATATATATATATATATATATGAACTTTAGTTTTTAAGGTCTTTTTTGGTTGAAAAAATCATAGGGATTAGTTGTACTTTCGTGAAAACCGGGTATTTTTGCACATTTGCCTTCTTTTGGCATTTTTTTTTAAATATTGGAATGAGTCTACATCCACTTAAACTCTTGATGATTTAAAAAAACAATTGTGGAAATAGTGGAGTTCAAGCTTCTTATTTTTAAGACATGTTTTTCGGTTTTTTGGTTTCTACAAGATGAAACAAACTTATTTCATGTTTTGGATTTAGGGAGATGTCTTCATGAATCTTGTGCTTAGACTTTGGATTATACGTATTATGTATATTATGCATGTAAAGAATTGACTTATGTAAAATATGCAGTGTGGCTTTCTCTCAAAAGTCCTCAACTAGAACCATGGAGAAATCATATTGTTTTGTCTGTTTGAGATTCAAAAAATGTGTGGAAATTAAGTTCCTTCCAAGTGAATTGCAGTCACAACATGACTGTGTTGCCTTTGTGTAGCCATCTAAAAATAAATGTACTAATAGATTATTGAACAAATAAATTAGATGGCCAAGGGTACTGTTGAAATGAGAAATGAAGTAGCAATGTTGTGATTTTCTTTCAATGTTCCTTTATATATATATATATATATATATATATATATATATATATATATATATATATATATGTGTGTGTGTGTGTGTGTGTGTAATTTTAGATTCAAATCTTGTATATTTATACATATATTCTTGAATTGAATTAATTATCCCAATAAGTCATCAAAGTGGTCTATCTTGTAAAAATTAATTCACTACTACAAAAATTAAAGTCTATGGCGCTTCATTTCATGATGTTGAACGAAAAATGTCATTGTTAGATTATGATTAAATGTGCAATGACACTTAATTTAGAGTGTCATTATCCAATGTGATTTTTATTCTTATGGCGCATAGACCCAATCTTGGCAGCTTTTGAAGATCATTGAAATAATATAAAAACATTGAAAATATATTATATGTATATAATTTTTTTTTACTTAATAAGCTTAAACCCCATCTTTCCAATCGATCCACTTTCAGACCCGATAAAGCCCTATCCTTTGAAAGTCGTCCATGGATTTTATTTGGGAGAAGCAGGGAGAAGGAAGCTAAGAATACTTGTCAGATGGTGGAGGGTGAGTCATGAGAGAAGAGAAGGACCGGATTGTTTAGATCGTTCAAGAAAAGAGTGAAAAAATATTATTTTAATAGGAACAAGGGATCTTTTGTGGGGTTATTTTACTCTTAAAGAAACTATTATTGGGAAATTTCAGAGGATGATAAAGCATGAGTAAGCATCAACTTAGGTACGGTTATGAGGAACATTTCCAACGAGCATTTCCATAGGGGCTATCTTGGGAAAGTAGTTTTTTTGCACATTTTTAGGAGGAAGAAGGGTAAAATTTTCAAATAAGGGGTTTTTTGTTATGAATGGATTTTTTTTTTTTCCATTTTTTGTGATTTCGTTGGAACTCTCTATTTTCAAAACCCATTATTAATCTCTCTTTTCCTCCTTTTTTTCTTTAAAAAAATCGGTTTGAATCTTGGTTTACAATGAAAAGTTAGAAACTTTTTAAGGGTGCTATATATATGTTTTTTTTTTTAGGGGGGATTTCCAGATTTTAGATTCATCTTGTTTTCTCAGGGAAAGCTTCAAACTTTGCCTGGAGAGATGACCTTGTATTGGATTTTTATATCACAGAAATGTTTATCAATTTATTTGTTAGTTCTGATATTTGGGCTTGATTCTTGAGATGTGATTTTGCTATGGTATCTGTAGAACTCACTTCAGAGCATGATTTCATTAATCCATCTACCGTGTGATTGGGTGTTTTAGTGCTTATCTTGCTAAATGGGATTTCTTTTCATTTTTTTGGTAGACTAAATAGATGTTGAACTGTTTCCTATTCTAGAAACATGGAATTTGGGAATACCTTGTACTCTTTTAATTAATTTTTTTGGACTCCAAATGGTTTATTGATCCAAAGCTTTTGTTTGTTGGGCCAAGAAATGAAGGAGCTCATGCCAAAGTATATGAGGGAAAAGTAATTCAATCCAAGTTTTCGTTCATTTTATGGTTTGATTGATGATTATGTATGTTGTGTTCTTTGCAATGCAAGTCTTTCCAC
Organism: Tetrastigma voinierianum; assembly: GCA_016808115.1. Lineage (NCBI taxonomy): Eukaryota > Viridiplantae > Streptophyta > Magnoliopsida > Vitales > Vitaceae > Tetrastigma > Tetrastigma voinierianum. The sequence continues at coordinate 222,949 of JAEQBH010001716.1, read as the reverse complement.
TTGCTCTAGTTTACTATATTCTCATATCTGATTTTGGAAGATTCGTGGAACCCATCTTAGGTTAGTTTCCAACTTCATAGAGTTTTGCCTCTTTGTGGGAATTTCTTATATTCATCTAAGGTCTTTGAATATTTGATATATTTTCTAATTGGATAATCTTGTTCTAGGTTATAGGCTGTTAGGTTTCTGCATTTGTCAATTCAATGTATACATGTTCTAAGGCCATCTCACTCTCTTATTTGTTGGGTTTCAGATATAAAAATCAGAATGTCACCATCAAAATTGTTCATAGAGGAGAGACCCCAAAGGTGATCACCAAGAGAGAAGCATGATTCACATGAGAGGTCTCAATGCTGACAAGAGTTCAGCACAAAAAGTTGGCAAAGGTTTGTTCCCCTGAATCCTCTGGTACCTCTCATGCAGATCTAGTATCTGAGAATGAATATCACATTTTTTTAACCTTCATGCAATTTTTAAATTGACACAGTAACCGTCTTTCATTTGAGCATGTTAGCTTTGTTTTCCAGAGTTGTGTCGACTTTCTTTCTCTTGATTAGATTTTGTACAACAATTTGTGTAACTAGAGAAGGATTTTTCATCCTTGGATACTATTAATTTTGTAGCAATGAACTTTTCAATTCTACCTTTGGACCTTCCTTTGGCTCTACTGGCTAACATTTGGCTATGATAAGTTCTTTTAGATCCTTTAACTAAAGTTTAATAAATTGATCTTTTGGACATAACAGATACTTTTAATTGAACTTGGATTCTTCTGATATGTTTATAATTCTTTGTTTGACAAGGTAGTTTGTTCAATAGGTGGATATAAGCAAATCATAGGATTTGTAGAAAAGAATCAAGAGAGAATTGGAGGAAAGAATTCCTTGTGTATTTTTTCATTGAATTAACATGTGTATATATAAAGGAGGGATAGTCTATATTTCCTAATTTGTTACAACTCTACATGTTAAGATTCTTAACTAGTTACAACTCTCATCTACATGTTAAGTTCTAACTAGTTACAGCTGTATATGTTATGAGTTAAGCTGAATACCGCAGTTGGCAGATTTGATTTCTTACTCCTCGATATTCTCCTCATATTTCTCGTAATTTCTCATATTTAGAAGTTTTTTGCAATTTTTATCATAATCTAAAATAATTATAAGTTTAATTGGTATGAATAGAATTAATACTATAGTTACTCAAATAGAAAGAATTTGCTTAAAACTCAAAAAATAAAATAAAAAGTTAAAGGGTGTAAAGAATGTGAAAAAAATGAAAACACTGATTTTTATGAAGTTATCGGCAACTTGATTTTATATATAGATTTAACAAAAAAATATTAGTATGATGAAAATCAATCTTAATCTTTAAAAATATTGAGAAGTTTTTTGAAAAAATTGGTATAAGAGATAATGGCGGATAAGTTTATCACATATAGGATAATATTTACAACAAATATGACATTCATTTGTGTCTACAATGTTTGTAATGATGATAGTCACGTTCACTTGTATGAAATATATAGTTTAGTTTTTTAAAAAAAATTCTTGGGATTTTAGATTTTAGATTCATTTTGTTTTTCTCAAGAAAGTTGAAACTTTGCATAGAATGATGGTCTTTTATTGTATATTTTATGACACCCATGAGACTCTAAGGTATAATCAAGGCTAGAATTTGTTAATAGATGGTTTTATTTTCCATTACTAAATAATGCAAAATCTAATATCTAATCTCCAATTGCTTTTATGTTTTTTTCTTCTTGTGGAGCCAAAATAATAATATAATTTTGCTAGTTCTCTTGTAATGGTTTCTAATTAGGTAGATCTTATTTCTTTATTTCTCAATATGTAAGTAGAGGAAAGAGGCATCATGCCTTCAAACTGTGAATAAGAAGGTGACAGCTATATATAATAAGGTTTTAATGGAAATGAATAATAAGGTTTTACTGGAGGTGAATAATATGTTATAGTGGTACAATTGTCCTTTTTCGGTTTCAAGAAGCAAAGGAACACCTTAGGTTATTTCTTCAAATGCCTTTATTTTTTTATTTTTACTTTGTATATGAGGATGAATTATTATGATCAGTTCTCCAGAAAGCTTTTTTCTATTATTATAATCATTATTTTGTCTAAGTTTTCTTAATTGTGAACAATTGCGAACTGAAAATTTCCATAATTTTAGTGCGTTTTCCTTAGGAACGGATAGGGCTTTAGGCTCTTAAATAATGAATGTTTTTAAGAATTTTCCTATATCTTAAATAATGAATATTTTCAAAATTTTCCATGTTTTCTTTTTCATATTTCTTAACATAAGGATTTCTTTGGACTTAGCCTTTCAGCTGGGTGAGAAGCGATGGTGAGTCTGACAATCACTTGAAAACAGTGATGCATGAAATTCAAAAGAGCTTCAAGAATATCATATTAGAGTAGAAAACATACCTATTTGAAGAAATAGAAGCTGCAAAGAGATGGTGGTGATGAGTGAGGCAAACTCTCAGCGAAGAAACCTTCCCAATAAACTAAATCCCAATGTCCTTTCTCTCCTTATAATGATTTCCATAAGGCAAAAGCTAAATATACCAGAATAATGATAATAATTGTAATAGTAGTAAAGAATCAAATTAAAGAAAAAGAAAGTGTCAAGCTAAAAGATAGGGATTAGTCCTTTGCTTAGGATAAAATCAGGACATGCTTTCGAAACAAGGGACTGAGACATGTAAACAAGGGACTGAGACATGTCTTAGCTTAGGAATTTCTCTTTCTTGACTTTTTTTTTTCTTTTCTTAAATTGTGACACAAGAGAAAAACAAAAAGAAAATGACAACATGCTTTTTGAAAGAAAGGATCGCCATGTCTCTAGCTTGAGGGTTTTTTATTTTTTATTTTTTATCTTTGCTATTTTCCTGCCTATTTCTTTCTTTTTTCTAAATGGGGACACGATAAGAAAATAAAGAGAAATTGGCGGTAGGGTTTGGGGCAAAGAGCTGATGCATGTCTTCAACCTTGACACTTTCCTTTATGCTATTCCACTATTATCATTGTTTTTTGTGCAGTGACAAGGAGGTTGCTTTCACATTACTGGCTTGATTGTGGTTTGATTGAGAGGTTTTCTCCTTGGTGTTTGGCCTTTCATAATTTTTTATATCTCTCTGGGTCTATTTATTCTATTAGGTATGTTCTCCATGTTAACTTGAATTAAGTAAAGATTGTTTGTTGTGATTTTAATATAGCTGCTTTTCAATTTCATGCTTGCATTAGTAGTTTAAAGTTTCTGGCTTTAGAATTATAGATTTTTATTCTCTAACCCTAAAAGGTTGCAACTCTATGCTTGCCAATAATTGTCCAATGGATTAAATTCCCATTTTCTTTAAGGAACCAATCAATTTTTTTTTTAAATATTCACTACTACAAAAATTTATTTTATGACGCCTCAAAAATCAAAGTCATACCAATTAGGCAATTAAACTTGGATGCGTTCCTTGTAAGCCAAATCTGAAACCATAATTGTTCTCCTTCAGTTTTAAGCTGAAGGGACTCAACCCAAGTTTCATTTTCCTAACTCGGGGGACCCTCCCGGCACTCCTATGGATTTGAAAAAAAAACCTTTCATTTCTTTTAAACCTTTTCCAAAGTGAATCCGTGGAGCGAACTCATTTATACAGTTACATTTTCTATTAAAATCTTATGAAACATGGTGGGACAAATTTTTTTTTTTATTTTTTTACATTAAATACTTTATAGAAAATTGGGCAGAGTTTCCTCTGTTTTTCGGACATGTCCCAATTTACAACACCTATAATAAAACAATTTAATTTACTCCACATTCAACAATGGGACATCAAGTCCACCACAACCAATTTCAAATCAAACTTTAAAATCATTTTCTGAATACTATAGATATATAAACAATCTTTTAAAACTTATATACATTACAAATAAAGGTGCACAAGTAGTTATTCTGACAAAAGCTATACGTTGTCGAGTGTAGTCGTCACGTGAGCGAAATGTCTTGCGGAGGATGCTCGAGCGCATCGATCTACGCCCCTGAAAACATTTATAAAACATTTGGAAAAGGGTGAGCTAAAGGGAGCTCGAGTGAGAGTACGGGTTCATGGAAAATAATGTTTCCAGATATAGTTCAAATACTATGTGTAAAACAATTGTATAGAGATCTCATTTCCATAAACATTTACTTTGCATTCTTTTCCTTTCTATTCAAATACAACATGTAAAACAATTGTATAGAGATCTCATTTCTATAAACATTTACTTTACTTTCTTTTCCATATAGATCAAATACAATGTGTAAAACAATTGTATAAACATATCCTTTCCATAAACATTTGCTTTACTTTCTTTTCCATATAGATCAAATACAATGTGTAAAACAATTGTATCAACATATATTTTCAATATACTTTCTTTTCCTTTTTGAATCCGTCATATCGATGGAACCATCTGGGTTAACCACAATTGGTCCATGAAAGAACTCCAGGAAGCAGTCTTACGATCACTTGGAAGTAAGCCCCAAAGGAACCTCCGAGAAATCGTGTCACACCGTTAACCACCGTTGACCCATGAAAGAACCTCCGAGGAAGCAGTCCCGATCACCGATGGCTTAAAAGGGCAACCGATCATCGTGTCTTTCTTTTAAATACCATTGCATGATAGAGATAAATCACATTATCACCTTGGTAAGCCGTACTTTACCTGCGTGTATGTGTTAATATGCATCACTCTTCCCTTCCCTCTAAAAAAAATCCTAACCCTTTCTAATGTACCATACACGCGTAAAGTACTTTAGTCGACTTTCCTTTAACCTTTATCTTTGTAACATAGGGTAACCATGGATTCAAACATTTTCATATAAACATGTATATATAAAATATACATTCATAAACATTTCATTTCATATGAAACCACAAATCATACTTTATAAAACTATGGAAACCATAATCATTCCTTATTTTCTCAACATAATTTAAGTCGAAACCATATTTTTCATTTGAACATTTATAACATAGATATGAAAACATATACATTGGTAAACATTAATATATATATATATATATATATATATATATATATATATATATATATATATTTTATTTTGTTATTTTCCCTCACTGCCTTAGTTATTTAAGCCCTTTTTCTTCCTTTAACAAAACTTTCCACCTCCACCCTTGTCCTTTGTCACCTTCCTCCTATACTACATTATCGTAAAATCCATTAAAATTCATACCTTAATTTTGTTCAATTAAACCATTAACATACTATACTTTCCGACAACCCTTAAGCATTTAATCACTTCCAATTGATTAAATCAATTGAACTCAACCTCTTTCTAATGATTTTCTTATACTAACTCATGTCAATTACTGCCCATACAATAGCCCACAACATGCCATGAAATGGTCATATAAAACGACTATTCATCGACCTAACCAAGCAACCTGGACACTTGGTGCAACCATAAATTTTCAGTCACGTTATGTTCATCCACTGTCCTCTACAGGAATATGGTTAGAATCTTGACTCAATGGGCTTTCCATAGAGTCAAGAACACCCAAAACGGAGTTCGGACGAAGAAGTTATGACCTTCATTGGAGGCCATGACCATTGTGTCCCCAGAGATTAGTGTGCTGGTGCACTTTGAATGAATTTCTGAGTCCCAATGGGTCGGAATTTGGATTGACCTATTTCAATGAGGATTGTTGTCCTATCAGTCTAGTTTATTTATCAATTTGAATCACTCAATTCGGATGAATGATGTCCAAGTTATGGCCAAAATACAGTCATGGAGTAGTAAAAGCGAGCGAGCGCTGAACAACCACTTTGAATGCACGAGTCCAAATGGGTCAAAATTTGGATATACCTATTTAAAGGTGCAATGTTCTCATATCAGTCTAGTTTAATTAGCAATTTGAATCACTCAATTCGGATGAGTGATGGCCAAGCTATGGCCAAAATACAGTCATAGGGTCGGAGAAAAAAATGGGCTGACATCTCCTTTATTACATCCATGCCCGCCCCCGTAGAAATTAACCTAGTAGAAGAAAAACCCTACCTCAAATGGCGTGATTTCAAGGGACACCACCTTTTCGGTTTTGTGAAAACTTTGAACCTTGGACAGCAGCGATCTTGTGATTACGGTGCCCAGCGTAGACCTCGTCGCGTAGATCAACTTTAATTCTCGACCTAACGAGATCCGACCGACGAAATCCCGTGAATCGAAGAGAGAAGATCACTTTTCTCTCTCTCTCTCTCTCTATCTCTCTTAAGGTTTGGATGAGACCAAATGAGAGCATTAGATATTTTTTAGGATATTTATAGTGTGGACACATGGCCCACGTCACACCACGTGTCACACTTCTTCGGTTCCGTTTTCGCTCCTAAATAATTTGATCCGGTTTAGTTCCATCATCTTAAATGGAAATTCTTCAAATATTTGACATTTTTGGGATTTTCTAAAAATCTCGTTTTGGGGATCCACTCGATGTCGTCGCCTCGGGTGATGAAAATCGTCTAGGAATTGATGAAATTTGGTAGGTAACTAGATTTCGCGAGACGAATTCAACGGTGAAGTCCGTTTCGTCATCCGAGATAGAAAAATTTCATATTTTTCTGTGGCAAATTACCGTTTTGCCATTTTTCAGAAAAATTGCATTTGCACCCCTTAACATAATTTCGCTTTCATCTATTCCAGTTCTTTTATTCAATACATTATTATGAACTTTTTTTCGAGACTTGTTTTTCGAAAGTACTATTCATTTATTTGTTTCAGTCAAATACCTAACTGATCGAAAACAAAATTTACTATTCATGGGAACTGTAAATTCAGGGTCTTACAATAGCTCTAGTTGAGAGGATGTTTGTTGGGCATATTTGTACTCAAGTAAGTGCATCTGTCAAACAAGTAATAAAGTGGACTCAATGAAGTCTGGGATGTCGAACCCATAGGAACTAGCTATTGATTACTAACCTAGTCTAATTTGGATTACCATAAAATGATGATTTACTTATTTACCTAATTGTGCGAATGGATAATACTGATTAATAATGAATATAAAAATAAGGGTTTCTGAGTTCACCCGGGATTATCACAATACTAGCTCAAGTTTGGTGAAATCCTAAGGCTTGTAGCTATATATTGAAGGTCAACTAGCCTAGCCTATCATTGGTCTCTCTCGAGCATCAACAACCATCATGGTACCAGACTTGACTGTTGCTTCTCGACCTTGGCCTTAGGTCTCATGAAGCATTATGCACAGCTAATCTTAATAACCACACGTGAGCCATAAAAATCTTTTGCCTATGGTCATCACGTGGTTTATCGTCATCTCTCCATCTCCTCTCATTCTTAAGCTCGATGCGAAATCATGCAAAAGGTGATCAAGCAATTACAAGCATTAAGAACAAAATGAAAAACATCAATATATTTATCAACTACTGTGCTGAAAGATTACACCAACCAAACCCTAATCGGGGCTCATACCCTGGGCTACATCGTAGCCCTAGAAAATGAAACTAAAACATATTAATCTAAAAATAAAGCAAACTTTGATCATCGACCCCCTCAAATGCACGTATAGGGTTGCTTTTATAAGCTCCTCAAACTCCAAGGGCATTTTTGTCCTTTAGGTCGAAGTTCCCTTCTTTTGAGAAGGTGCAATTAAGACTCTCATGTGTTGTATCTTAAAAACCTTCTATTCTTAGGTAAATTCACAAATTTCACAACAACTTTAAGTGAATGCAAAAATTTCATAGTTACATAAAGTGGCTACGAAATAAGGCAAAGAGTGGGCGACTACATTGCAAAATTTCGCATTCAATAGGAAGTGGTTGCAAAATTGTATCAAGAGTATCTATTTGCACTGCAAAATTTCACAATCACTCACAGTATTGCAAAATCCATGGCTTGCATTTGGGCCTTATTCTGAAATTTGCAATCACGGGAGTGACTACGAAATGGCTACGAACTTACTTGAATCCTCCTTAATGCCTCAAATGGTGTATGTCTCATCTCCAAACTTGCTCTAGGAGTGTTTGTGTTTCGGGAAACCTCGTGGCTAATCTTCTTATTCTCCGAAAGTTCATAAAAGTACCTAAAAACCTGTAAAATTATATAAACTCAAGAAAAACATCAGTTTTGAGCATAAGGGCTAACATATGGCTAATTTGGAGGTTTTTAGGCGATTCATACTCAAAAAGACTATGGAATATGAGTAGTAAAACACGTAATCTGAGTGTTCATCAATAAAATAAAATAAAAATAAAAAATAATCAAACCCATGCACACTGATTGGGGAGGAGAGTATAAATTAGTATTACATTTCTTTAATCAATTTGGTATGACTTTTAGTATCCTTGCCCATACACCCATCAATAAAATGAAAAACATGAAAGAAAGCATTGATAATATTGAAAATGACCTTCCCTCTTAACTCAATCCAAGTTACCCTTCATATTTTGGTGGGACTCAATTATAATAACTATGTAAAATTTGTAAACTTTTTTAGAAACTTTTTGGTCTTAACCTTTTGGTTATGTTTTTATCTTCGACTAATCTATCTAAATTATAAAGGTTACAAGTGTTTTGATCCAAATAGAAGAATTTACATTCATTTTTCTATTAACAGCTTTGACAAATTTGCATCTTACAAGTTATCATTGGTGGAGTTCTTTTTCGGCAAGGTATTATTCTAATTTGAGTTCAATGTTCATATAATACCTTGAAAGTCACCAAACTAGCACTCATCAAAATAATAAATCAATATCTTAGTCTAGTTGGTCTACAAAATTCTTTCCTTGGATTTCTATATCTAAAACTTTATTTCCACATTTGAATAGGAACATATGGACTCATGTGGTGATTTTGATGGGTTTAGCACTCTCCCATAGAGAGATCATCCACTACCAACAAATTAAAGAACATTTTGTACTCCTACTCATAGAATCTATGAAACTTATTGGGAATATTTGTTGTAATTTTGGATCAATGTATGTATAGATAGTTTTGTTTCCTTATCTATATGACTTTGATATGGTTTTTTCTTATCTATATGACTTTCATATTATGTGTACATTTTCAATAATTATTATATTTGTTATATCATGATTTATAACCAATAAAATTATTTAATGTGAGAAAGATGATGACACTTGTAACGAGTGTCATGGTTCTAAAATAAGAACATATAAAAACCAATGACTCTCAAATAATTGTCATAGTTAAGATATTAGATTGAAATATGATGAGTCGAGAATAACGCTTTAAATGAGTGTCATAGTTTTGAATTCACAAAGGATGATGCTCGTAATAAGCTTCATTATGTGTAAACATATACAATGACAGTCGAGACCATGACGCTTTAAGGAAGCATCATTGTAACTCTTCAATGACACATTAAACTTGTCATTGATTAACTTTTTCCTTGTAGTGATTTGATTGAAGGAAATGTAGGCAGTGTAGTTCTTCAAGTTACTGTGGATGTTAGTCTGCAAGGAAGATTAATGTTTGACCAATGCATATATACATGTGGTATTAAATAGGTGATGATCCTGACGACATGCTGATAATGAATGAATCAGACATTGTTTTGTTATTAGGAGTACTCATTGTCCGTGTTTGATTACTACAATGGGGCATCATTACAGTTAATGTTTTATCAAAGATATTTGACAATGGAGTGTCTTGTATATTGGAATGAGATCTTTACTTGCATTTGATTTTATTATTACTGTGATTTGATTTTTGAATTAATGTGAGCATGTTTATTTATTTCTTATTCTCAACATTAGCTATTGCTAATGTTATAGATCTTTCTACTCAAGTTAATGATATTCACATGCTCAATGGGAGCAATTTCAAGATTTTGAAAGAGAACGTAGAAATTGTTCTTGGATGTATGAAATCAAACATTGCCTTAAGGATGGAAAGCCCCACTTCTACTTCGAAAAACCTTAATGAGGCTAAGATTGAGAAGTGGGAACAATCCAATTGTTTTAGTCTAATGATTATGAAACGCTCAATACTAGAAGCGTTTCAAGGTTTTGTTATTGAGAATGTTTATGCTAAGAAGTTTCTTCTTGATATAGAGCAAATCTTTGCCAAAAATGAAAAGGCATAAACAAGCAATCTTTTGAAAAAACTTAAGGCACTTTAGTTACAATTGTTTGATGACTTGCTCGTTCATTTAGTTTTAATATCTCTTCATGTACCAGTCAATCAGCTCATTGTGAATTATAATACTCATAAGGATATATGGACTTTGAATGAGCTTATTTCTCATTGTGTACACGAAGATGAAAGGATAAAGAAAGATAAGACAAAAAGTGCTTGTTTAACATTAACTTCTCATAAGAATAAAAGGAAGAGAGCTAAAGACTCTAATAAAGACATTGCAGAAGGTAGATCCAAGCAGAATAAGAGAAAAAAGCTAGATAAGGAATTCACTGGCTATTTCTGTAAGAAAGTGGGTCATATCAAGAAAGAAGTCCCAGTATGTTGCTCGTTGTATTAAGAAATGTACTCTTATCACTCTAGTTTGTTCTAAAATTAATTTAACTTTTGTACTTGTTCATACTTGGTGGGTAGATTTTGGTGCTACTACTCACATGAATATGTCCCTATAAAGTTTTCTTTGTAGCCAACCACCAAATGATGCTAAAAGATTTATCTATGTGGGAATAGGAAAACAGGGAAAGTAGAGGCAATAGGGGCATATAAGTTGTTATTAAAAACTAGTGTTTATTTGGATTTAAAGGAAACTTATGTTATACCGTCATTTAGACGAATTTGATTTCAATTTCCGTATTGGACAAATTTAGATATTGTCGTTCATTTGGCAATTCAAAATTTAGTCTTTCTTTAAATTCAAATGTTATTGGAATTGGTTCTTTATTCGTGCATGACAATCTTTATTTGTTGGATATTGTTGCCTCATTTAATGAAACCTTGCATACAAGTGCATATGGTACAAAATGTAAATTAACAAATAAGGACTCTATAATGTTATGTCATGAGTGATTAAGTCATATCTCTAAATAGAGAATTCAAAGGCTTGTTTAAGATGGAATTCTTGATTCCCTCAATATGACAGATTTTTAAGTTTGCATTGAGCACATTAAAGGGAAACAAATAGACAAAAGGAAATTAGGTGCCAATAAATGTATGGACGTCTTAGAACTAAAATATACCGATATTTGTGGACCACTCCCCACGGCTTCTTGGAATGATCAACGATATTTTATTACATTCATAAACAACTATTCAAGGTATTAGTAACTATATTTGATTCATGAGAAGTATTAAGCTTTGAACATTTTCAAGTCTTTCAAAGTCAAAGTTGTACTTCAACTTGGAAAAAAGATCAAAGCTGTCACATCTTACTGTGGCGATGAGTACTATGGCACATATAACAGCTCATGAGAACAACTTTCAAGACCTTTCACTATCTTCCTAAAGGAATGTGGGATCATCCGATAATACACAATGTCGAGCAAGCCTAGCATGAATGGTGTTGTATAGAGATGAAACTGAACGCTTCTGGACATGGTGAGAAGCATGAGTAGTCATTCTTCTTTACCTAAATTGGTTTGGGGAGAAGCACTTAAGACTACACTGTTCATTCTTAATAGAGTACCAAGTAAAGCAATAACTAAAACCCCTTATGAGTTGTGGATTGGAAAGAAGCCTAGTATTAGACACTTACATGTTTAGGTTTGTCCAGCTCAAGCACAACCTTATAGACCAAATGAAAAGAAATTGGATGAAAAAATAGTTAATTGATACTTTGTTGGTTATGCCAAATTCTCTCAAGGCTTTAGGTTCTATAATCCCACTACTAGATCATTTTTTAAGAAAGAAATGTGAGATTCTTTGAGGATGTTGGGTTTAGAGGGGAAGATAACATAAAGAGTGTTGTATTTGAAGAAGAACAAGTAGGATCAAATTCTCATACCTGATTTTGTTTCTTGTCCTAATATTGTTCTTGACAATGATTAAGTCATTTTTCCTAACATTGTTCAAGATGTTTTTTTGGCATAAGACAACAATAAAGTTCTTCCAGCACAAGACAACATTGATCAAGTTATTTTACTTGACATTGTTCAAGATGTTGATTTAGGCAGAGGCAACAGTGAGGTTTCACTCGAGAGCAGGGCGAAACTCAGCGACCTCGAAAGTGTCATTACAAAGATCTATTAGAGAGGAGAAGTGCGATTTTGGATGATTATATCGTATTTCTTCTAGAACATGAGGTTGATGTAAAATTAGCAAAAGACAATTCAATCAATCTTTTGACTTTCTTTGTCACCCCAGGAAACCCCCGCCAACCCAACGAAGGGGCGTGAGACTATACTGGGACACTTTATTTACTTTTTCAGACATTGGTGGGTCCAAGTCTTATAACTGAATCAAAATATCATATACAAAAATACAAAATAAAATTACCACCGTAGTGGTGTTTACAGTGTCAATACATACAGTCCTGAGTCTCATTTACATATACATATACAAAAACTATACATTTACATTTACATAATCAGAGCGTGAAACCTACAGTGATGGACCCTACTGAGTGTGTTGCTAGCGATGATGCCGAATCGTGGACGTCCTCCTCTGTACCTACACGGATTAAAACCCGTGCTAAGCTTAACGCTTAGTGGGAAACATATGACTTATACATGTACACATGCATTAATACTCTTTTATAGTAAGCATATAACAGTAACAGATATACAGTAGCAGATATCAGAATTTGCATGAATTCATATAGCAAACTAATACATATACTTGTACTTATAGCAGACTTATACTTATCCAGATCTCCCATAGAAGTTACAGAGCTTATACTTATACGGAGGTACTCGTAGGTACTACAGAGCTTATACTTGTGCAGAGGTACCCGTAGATACATTCAAAGCATAACGATGTACATTACTTTACTTCTTATTAAGATTATTCATACCTTATCATATAAGCGTTTAACCACCTGGGCTAGTAATAAAAATGAGTAGGACCTGACCGCGATAAGTACCGAATCTTTGTCTGCGATGCGAGGTGTCGTAGCCTGTGAAGTGACGAAACGTGTCAGAGCGTGTACGCTTGCGTAACAAAAGTGTCGTAGCACTAGCAGGAGTGCCAAAGCACTTATTAGAGACGTGCCTGCCCACGTAACAAAAGTGTCGTAACACTAGCAGGAGTGCCGAAGCACTGATCAGAGACGTGTCTGCCCACGTAACAGAAGTGTCATGTCATTCCATATCCGATCTGAGGCAGTTCTACAATTATGTGTTCAGGAACTTACTATCTTTTCATAGGGGCATTCGGTTTACCCACATCGAACTTTCGCTTCGCCTTAGTGGCGAGGTACAGTCTAATTTTCCTTTGCCTTACAAACACAAATAGACCCTTTCATACACTTATAGGGTCCTCATTAGTCCAATAGATAAGTCCTCGAAATAACGGAATAGCAAAACAAAATAAAACACATAAATCTTCACATTATGAACAGTAGCTACGCCGCTGCGTACCCGAGGCTTGACCCAGCCTCCACTTGGCCACGTCGCGGCGTGGACATGCCACACCTTGGCTTGGACCTTTGCTACTGCGAGGGGTTTCCTACGCCGCGGCGTAGGACCCCAAAAATGCTCATATTGTTTTGATTTCGTCCCTCTTACTAGAAATCCAACTCAAAACCCTCAAATAATCCAAGAGCATCACTAAAAACAACTCCTAAATGGGTTCTAACCTCACTAAAACCAAACATGGAGATTAATTAGGGTTTTCCAAACCCAAACATAGTTACTTGGAAGTTAGGTTAACCTCCTAACACCCCGAACATGTATCCCCACATCATAAACCAGAATCCATACGCAAGGAGGATTCCATACTCTTATCTGGCCCAGGGTTTTACGACCCTGACTTTTAACAAATCTGAGGTTAGGAAGAATCCTTTAACTAAACCAATCCATACTAAAACCATATGAATCCATACAAATCATACTATTCCATACAAATCCTTGTTATTCCATACAAAACTAGTTTCCATACCTTTCCTCTTCTTCTTCTTCTTCTCTTCCTTTCTCTCTTCTTCTCTCCTTCATGTTTTGCTCTACAAAATGCCCAAAATGAGAGACCAATTTGGTCTTATCCTCATTTTGGAGTTAAAGCCATGTTTGGCCACAAAAATGCATTCTTTTGACTTAAGTTTCCTTTTATTGCACTTTAGTCCTCAAATTCCCTTCTATTTGCACCACAACTTCCAATAATTCCACTTTGGCATATAATCTTACTATCTTATGACTTTTATATCCTATTTTGATAAATTCCATATTTACCTTTGCTTATTTCCGAGTTTCTCAAATTTCACGTTTTGCATTTAAATTACGAATAAATCAAATTATACCTACAAAATACCCTAAACGCGTTGAAAACGACTAGGGTATATTTCGGGGTGTTACATTTACATAGTCCTAACTCGCAAAAGTGGATTGATGCCATGAAGGATAAGATGAAAACTATGGAAGACAACGACGTTTCGGATCTTGTCAAACTGCTTGAAGGAGCGAAACCCATTGGTTGTAAATGGATATTTAAGACCAAGAGGGATTCAAATGACAATATCGAAAGATATAAAACTCGCCTAGTTGCCAAGGGTTTCTGTAACACCCTAAATTATACCCTAGTAGTTTATTACATGTTTAGGATATAATGTAAGTTAAAATTTGCATTTTTCATAAATTTAAGTACTAAGGGTAAATTGGTAATTTGCCAATTAAGGACCCAAGGGACATAAGATAAAAAGATGATATGTTATTGTAGGAATATTAATAAGATGAATTGCAAATAGAAGAAAGGTGAAGGACTAAAACGAAGGGGAGCTTGGGACGAGAATTTCTTAAGACCAAACGGTCTTCTAGAATGAGGGAATTCCTCATTTTTGGGTTAAGGAAGCTAGGGCTATGGTTGAGAGAAGGAGCCAATTTTGGTTGGATTCTCTCATTTTCCTTGGGTTCTCTTTGTTCAAATGAAGAAAATAAGAGGAAAAAGAGAATAAATCAAGGTATGGAAACTACCATAAACCCTACTTGTTTATGGGTTGTTAGGAAAAACCTAACTTCCATTATGAAAGTGTTGTTGGTTGGTTTTTGTGGGCTTTAGTGGTTTTGGTTGGTTCAAGTCAAGTTTGGGAGTTGTTTTCTTTGATGTGTTTTGGGTTTTGGTTGGAAATTTCAGGTGAAAAGAGTCAAACTTGTCATTTCTGCAGAAATCGTAGGTGAGTACCGGTACTCAAAGTTGAGTACCGATACTCAAAGTTGTTTTTGGTCCAAAGGATATTGAGTATTGGTACTAAAAGTTGAGTACCAGTACTCAAAGTTGACCCACAGTCAGGTGTTAATCTGGGCCTTAAAAGATGAGTACCGGTACTCAAAAGGATTGTTAAGGTTGAAATGCGGTCTCTTGTAATTGTTATGTTCTTGCATTAATTCCGAATGAAAGGGTCAATACATGTATAAAGTTATACTTGAAAATGCTCTATACCTCATACGCCTCGGCAAAGCTGAGAGTAGGAATACTTCGTTAGGCAAACATTATTTCTTACCCCTAATTTGCTCATGTGATTAAGAACAAAATAACAAGCTTGAAAACACATATAATTGTATGCTTGTCGGAGACCGGATAGTGAATGAATAGGCACGTTTGATCAGTGCGACAACACTTTTGCATTGTTCTACGGCACCTCTATTATGTGGGCAAGCTCGTCTCTGTTTAGTGCGACAACACTCCTTCTAATGCTACAACACCTTTATTACGTGGGCAGGCATGTCTCTATTTAGTACCAACCTTTGGGTACCTATTGTGTTGCGCCCCTCTCATTCATTTTTACTGGTCTATACAGGCAAATATTTATATAATAAGAATATGAAAAATGAACAATAAGAAAGCAAAAGTAATCAATTCTGCTATGTTCTCTATTGTACCAACGGGTACTCTCTGTACAAGATTTCTCTGTTTTGAACTCCTATGGGATATATGAAAACCCCGTTATAAGAATTATGCTATATGCAAACTTTGTGATAAGAATTAGGTTATACGTAAACTTTGACATATGCATTATGTTATATGTATCATGTAATTGTGGACCACTTCAAGACGTCATATCTATTATCTGTTTCTCACTAAGCTATAAGCTTAGCACGGGTGTTTCATCCATGTAGGTACTAAAGAGGACATCTGAGGCATTCCACATACAATAGGGCTAACACAGTAATAGGACTCCACTTGATGTAGGTTTTGTTTTTTGATTTTGGAATGTAAATGTAAAAGTTTTTGTAATAGTGGAGTTTGTGTAAGTACAAGTAAATAGGACTCAAGCATGTAAATACAAGACATTTAAACACCACTACAGTGGTTGTATTACAAGTTGTATTTCGTTATGAAATGGGCCCACCAATGTCCGAAAAGTAGGTTAAGAATTCCCCGGTCCTTTAGTGGCCCCTCTGCTAGCCCGAGAGCGGGAAGTAGGGGTGTGACACCATCCCTCGCTGGAGTGGACGATAGAGGCGTACTGAACTAGGACTGCCAACACAACTTTGTTTGATAATTGGACTATTCAATAAGCGAATCCATACATCATATTATAACTGGCAAAATTACCTACGGTGGTGTTTAAAATGTCTATACATATATTCTGAAGAGTCTCATTTACTTGTACTTACACAAATTCCAGTAATACAAAATTTTACATTTACATTACAAACATAGTCAAAACTTACTTATGGTGGACTCTGGCACGTGTTAATACTGTATGCGGGGAATTCCTTGGATGTCCTCTTCGGCTACACCTCTGAAGATGAAAGCACCCGTGCTAAACATAGCTGAAATAAGCTGCTATATATATGACCACGATAGTGGTCGCAGTTACAATATACCATATTAAGCCAGTTCATATGTCCCGGAATTTTCCTTATCTCTCGTAGGGTACATAACATAAATCTTGTACGAAGGCATACCGTAGGCCCTGCGAAGCATCGCTTGATTACTTGTGATTTCGTATAATTATTTTCATATGTCATATTATTCAGATTCTTATCATATAAATGGTTGCCTATATAGACCGAAAATAGTGAATGAGAGGGACACAACACAATAGGTACTCGAAGGTATGGTGCGGCATCTGCAGGTGCGAAGCACAATATGTGTACGTCCATGCAGTATCGTAGCGCAAAGTAGGAGTGTCGTAGCAATTAGAGTGTCGTCCGCTCAATCGAGAGTGTGAAGCACTAAGCGAAAGTGGTAATCGCACTAATCGGAGGATTACTCTTCATTCGCTATTTGATCTTAAGCGAACTTATCTGATTATATATATTACTAAGCTTGTTGTATTATTCTTAAATACATTAGCAAATAAGGGGCAAGAAACAATGTCCGCCCAACAATAGGATCGCCAAGGCAGCAAGGTTCAGAGCATTTTTCATATTACTTATATACATGTACAGACCCTTTCGTTCACTTATTAGGATCCTCCATTAATCCAATGGATAATTACAGAATTAGGAGAAAAAATAAAGCGAGTTTTAGTGCGCCTAGGCGCGGCGCAGCTGCTACGCTGGCCCAGTTAAAGATTTGGAAACTCAAGCCTCGGGTCGCCTAGCGTGGGTTCCCTACGGCAGGCGTGACTCGCTTAGGTGTGGGCGTCGGATTTTTTCCAAAAATAGGCGGTTTCCTTTTTCACTGAAATTTTGCAAATCAAAACGAAAGAAAGAAAAACAACTCCTAAATCCGACTTAAGCTGGCCCAAAATACATATAAAGGAAGAATTCGGGACTTCTCATAACACAACCACTAAGCAAGAAAGGGTAAGGAATTTCCATACTTTCCCGCTGGTGTTCCATATGCTCTTCAAAGACTTGAACCAAACTTCTCATTTTCTTCACTTCTTCAAATAGAACTAAAAAAATGGAGAGAAAAGCAAACCCCAATTTGGTTCTCCTCCAAAATCGTAGCCCTAGCCAAAGCCAACAAAATGGGAAAATTTCCCTTCCTAACAAGGACATGTTTGGCTTTATCTCATTTTGGACTTAATTTCGTAACCCTTGCATTTTAGTCCATTATCTATCTTTCTTTCATTTGCAAATCAAATTATCTAATTCTTACAATAACATATCATCTTCTTGAGTTATGACCTTTGGGTCCTTAATGTGACATTTTACCATTTTAACCTTTTTCCCACTTTACACTTAACTTTTGAAAAATGCAAATTTTAACTTACATTATACTAAACATGTAATAAACTACTAGGGTATAATTTGGGGTGTTACAGTTTCACTCAAAAGAAAGGCATAGACTATAAGGAGACTTTCTCTCTAGGTTCTACGAAAGACTCCTTTAGGACTATAATGACACTTATGACTAATTTTGATTTGGAGCTATATCAAATGGATGTAAAGACAAGGTTTCTCAATGGTAACATTGACGAGACAATTTATATGGTATAACCAAAAAACTTTGTATCTGGGGATCCAAAGTCAACGATTAGTGAATTAAAGAAATCCATCTATGGTCTCAAATAGGCTTCTCGTGAATGGTATCGCAAATTTCATCAAGTTATTACCTCCTACATTTTTGAGGTAAAATTGGTTGAGGATTGTGTATACCATAAGTTCAATAAGAGTAAATTTATCTTCCTAATTTTATATGTTGATGATATTCTAATTGTTAGTAGCGATATAGGTTTATTGCATAAAACTAAGAAATTTCTCTCAAAGAATTTTGAGATAAAAGATCTTCAAGATCCCTCTTTTGTATTAGGTATATAGATACTAGAAGATCGCTCTTAAGGCATCATTTGGTTATCACAAAAAAGGTATATCGAAAAAGTATTGAGTAGATTCAGCATGAAGGATTGTTCATCGAGAGATACACCCGTAGCCAAAGGAGACAAGTTTAGTCTTACATAGTGCCCTAAGAATAATCTTGAAATCGAGGAAATGCAAATGTTTCCTTACACTTCGGTTGTGGGGAGTCTTATGTATGCCTAAGTATGTATGCATCTGGATGTTGCATTCATAATTGGCATGTTAGGCAAATATATGAGTAACACTGGATTTGACCATTGGAAAGCAATCAAACGGGTCATGCAGTACTTAAAGAGAACAAAAGATTTCATGCTTACGTATCAAAGATCAAACAATTTAGAGATCATTGGGTATTCTAATTTCGATTTTGTTGGATGTCAAGATAGCAAACGATCCACATCAGGTAATGTTTTCATGTTGGCTGAAGGAGTTATATCTTGGAGGAGTGTCAAACAAATACTTATAGCTTCCTCAATTATGGCAACGGAGTTTATAACTTGCTATAAGACATCCAACCATGGGATATAACTACAAAACTTTGTCACTAAGCTGCGTGTGGTAAATGGAATTGAAAGAACAGTGAAGTTATATTGTAACAATAACTCAACAGTGTTATATTCTAATAACAACAAAAGCTCATCGAAGTCGAAACACATCGATATCAAGTTTTTTGTTGCTAAAGAAAGAGTTTAGAATGGTCAGTTGTCTATAGAGCATATTGAGACACTCTATGATTCCTTATACTTTTACTTAAGGATTGCCACCTAAGGTCTTTCATCAGCATACTACTAGTGTGAGTGTCATATTGTACGAGGATATTAAGTTTTAGTGGGAGTTTGTATTTTGAGATGCTTTTGTTATAAACATATTTCCAATTGTTTAGCTATAAATATTTTTGAGGTTTTATGTTCTACGAAACTTCAATTTCTGGTTATTGACATTCTGAGCTAATTTTGATTTGATCTCACTAAAGATTAAAGTTGGACCAATTGGAACTAAGCATGTTAAGATCACATTACATATAATGTACATGCTACATATCCACATTGTGATCCATGTTATTCAATCATAACAATACTTGTGACCATTGATAGGTCAAGTATTGTGATACATGTTTTGGGTACTAAAATTAAGTTGAGCTCACATGGTTATTTATTGCAATACATAATTATAAGGTAGCACATATAGCCCAAGCAAGAGATTGTTGGATTATATAATTTATGGGCTTATATGTGATTATTGTGTGTTGTAAACCTGAAAGATAAAGCCTAATTTAAGTGATCTTTTAAAGTTTATTTGTTGATAGGGTTTTATGCATTAAGTTTGGAAATTGGATCGTCATCATTTGTAGAGACAATTTTTTTTTGAAAGGCCAAAATAGAAAAATGTTAATAGAGAAAAGACGCTTGTGAAACGTCACTTCCCTACATAAAGAGGTCTTGGTTCCCAAATTTTGGTAGGTTCATTCTTCTAAAAACACTCATTCATTCAGACAGAAACATATAAATTTTGAGGAACTCTCTCTCTATCACGTTGCAATTTGGAATGCATAAATTGATTATGTACTACATTATTCAACACTAATGGATTTAGCTACACTTCCATGAAATTAGTTTGTGATTCTTAATGATTATATATGAATGATTTTAGGGTTTTGGGTGATGGTTTTCACCATAAGGATTTAGTTTGATTTCTACATGGTAATTATAACTAATATCCTATGAAAAATTAAAATTTATATGTCATGGTTTTCAAGTGTTGTAAGTAAATGTGACCTATAATTAATTTATTTTTCTAAAATGTCATGTCAACAATAGTTAAATAGTATCAATTAGATGTTATCAGAGAAGAAAAATAATTATTGGTTATAAATACTAAAATGACAAAAAAAATTAGTTGGGACTAAGTCCGACACCTAGGCCATAGTTGAGGGGTGTAGTCTTCGAAATTCTCTGAGTCACTGGACCGTTGGAACATACATCAGTCTATGGCAACCTGCAAAATAGAAAACTAAGAAAGCGGCGGGAGGGTCTCCTCCGTCACCTCTTCGACGCTCAAGTTAGATCCCTATCGTCTTCTTTCAAAGATTGAGAGTTTTGAACCTTTCGTCCGTACCTTATTTCATGTCGTGGCTTCCTTTTATCAAGGAGGAAGGGGATCCACTCTTTGTGGTAAGTGGATGATTTCCTTCCAAATCGGAAGGAGAAGGTGGATCATATCTCGTGGACGGAGACTAATTCTTCCTTTTAGACGGGAGAGATGAGAGAACATGGGGCGCATATCTCGCAGGGGGGGAGACTAATTCTTCCTTTTAGACGGAAGAGAGGAGAGAAAGTAAGGCGTATTTCCCGAATGCAGGACCCTGAAGGGGTTAACCCGTCTTGAATTCATGGCAAGGCATGGGACGGTTTTTTTTTCTCCGGGGGAGCCTATTCATTAACCCTTGTTAGATAAAGCCTCTCCGGAAAATGGCATCCGGGGAGTGCCGACTCCTTCTTTGGCTATAGGAGGGTATTCGGATCTAGGCTCCTAAGTTAGGCTTGCGGGCTGGACATGATGGACCGGCCCAACCATGGCCTCTAGTCGAAAGGGGCCTGCTAGCTAGAGGGCACAGGTCGAGGCCAGGCGAGCCCACAGTACCTTTTTTTCTACTGCTTTGGGAGGCGATCGTCCTCGGTGGAAAAAAAGAAGGATATAACGATCGTCATATCATGGGGACATTTGTTGAATTTTAATGTGAATTTTCTAACTTTTGAAAATGCATTAAATATACGATCAGCTTTGAGTTGATCACGAGGCCCAGGAGGAATTTCTTATAAAGGCTAAGTGACGAATTGCGTCGTCCCCTTGGTTATCCATGTTCCTCAATGAGAGAAGGATAATTAAGCGTTCTTGAGAATCAGGCCAGGATTAACGGAATGAAGGATGATTGTATTCGATTATTTGGCGTGCTTTCCAGCGTGAATCGGGCAGGAGAATTCATGGTTTGAAGCGGAATCGGAGTGCCACAGGTGGCCTTTGGGTGGTTAGGCTTGAATGGAACCCTCTTCTAGGACACCCGTCCCTAAATTCGTGGGACTTTTGCTCTTCATGAGCCTCCTTTCCATCTTTTTTTTTTTTTAGTGGTTGCTATTCTTGTTCTTGTTCTTTGACTTACGCTACTACTTAACAGTGCTGCGTATTTGATTCGGACGAATGATATAGTCGTTTTAACACAACCGCTTGGTTGTCAATTGTAATGAATGTAATGATGGATGTCGTTTGGCGCAACTAATAAAATCGTACTTTTTTACATTTATGTACTATGCTCTACTTCAGCAATCTTGCACTTTATTTTGTTTTAGCGAAGCGGCTTCAGCGTGCATCGGTAGGATACTTAGTGATCCCGAGTTAATGAAAGCAGTTTAGGCTAACGGTGGGATAACGAGATGGGCCCACTAGCCTGGCAGTATTCCCCAATTGTGCCTAGGAATGGGATCGTCGTCGAGGAAAGCGAAGAAATGGCGGGAGGGTGATCATTATTTCCATGACTAATGTATTAAATCTTCCTCATCAGCCTTCTTCCGGCCGTGGAAAGTCCTAGGGTGAGGGTGGAGTCTAGAAACTGGTGGGCCGGGTGATTTTCGCGGAGTTTAGTGGTTTACCTTTCTACCTTCGGTGTACGAGCAGGGCTAATACTGGCTCTCTTCCTCTCTCGATACATTTTGTAGCATGAGAGGTGAGGAAGGAACTTCCACCGATCATGCATGTCGCGAACGGGCACATACGGGGGGCGTTCTCTGAGTCATATCGTCTCGTCACGGCGTGGAGAATTGAGATCCTATTGCGAAATCCCTGAGAACATTGACTTGAAGTTAATGGACGAGCCGGATGAGTCCACTCTAGTGGGGGAACACAATGCCGTGTTTTTTACCCACGAGCAACTTGCGGCAGGGCTTCGTTTTCCAGTGCCCGCCCTTGTTAAACAGTTTAGGCACTTTACCAGGGCACCACCGGCCCTTGTTCATCCCAACGTAATTTGTATTCTCATCAGTGCAGTGTTATGAACTTCTTATACCAGCTCGACCTTTCATTGGTTGAGATTTGCTTCGCCTACTCTCTGATAATACGGAGGGGACGGTTGTCCTTCTGCGTCTTTGGACTCATTACAATTAGTGAATGGGCTCCTATTCTCTAAAAACGGAGCGAGGGTTATCCTAGTAAGGGGCCACGGGGCCAGACCGGGCTCTCTTGACCTACAGATTTTATATTAACCAATCACGTGACACTTCCCGGTGTGTGTGTAGGAACTAGCAATGGGCAAATTTAGATTTATCGTATGACTTTACCTTGGCCCGATTGTGGGTCTTGATCTGAGGAAAAAAATGGAAGCGAGTTGGTGCGGTGGGTAGAGAAGGCGAGCCTTGAGAAGATTAGTAGACTATTGGAGGTTTCCGAACAGGAGCGCCATTGTGAGGTTCTTCTGACTTTGAAGAACCTTGCTGACGTGAGACGAAACCCGGTTCCCTACAGTCTCCCGATCATTCCTCGTTCGCTGCCATCAGAGATTGTGGGCGGAGAACACTTCGTTACCACTAATCTGCTAGATTTTCTCTCGAGCCGTGCGCCATCACCCGGGGATCTAGAGGACAAAGCATTGAGTCAGGAACAAGTGTTACGGGCCTCGTCTGTCCCCTCGACGTTCACTAGCGGGGGTTCCAGCTCTGCCCTACCCGTACCAGGTCCATAGGTGGGAAGTGTTTGTCGCGAGGCTTCCCTTGCCAGAAGAGGATTGATCCACCCCGTGTGCTTGATAAAGAAGATGACCACCCGGGGAGAGAGTGCTCGCGGGGCCCAGTGGAAGGTACATACCTTGGAGTTCGTTACGAGGCCCTGGCCAGGCCCTCTCGAAGGAAAGAAGAAAGGAGGGAAGAGACGAGGATTGCTAGATCTCTATGCCGCCGAGAGCGGCAGACGGGAGGAAGGCGAGGGCGAGAGGCCGAATGGAGCCGGAAGGGCGATCCGTCCCCACATGGATGGGGTTCATAGATACAAACAATTATGATCGAGCCTCCCCGAGGAAATGAGGTCTAACAATCAGCGGGCTCGGAGGACATTTACTGTGAAGAGCGACGGAGGAAACTCAATTCCTCCTACAGTGGTCCATTCTTCAGTGGTAGGAAAGCAGCCCGAGTGCCACTGAGCTCGCTAACGGCGCAAAGAAGCCATTGCCGCTGAGCAGTCTTACTTAACTCTTATCGCCCCCTCCTTGGCAGGCTCAGATGATGGAGGAAGTGGCGTGCCGGATCCTTGGCGATATCGAGTCCATCCTCTGCATTTGGGAAGCCTTTGTCGGGGTGAGTCTATAGTTGATCGTCTAGACGATTTGTACCTGAGGACGCTACGGTTGCCCGTGAGAGCCGGACGAGGATAGGGTGAGAGTGATTGGTGTTCCGTTGGTGCTATGAGGAGGATGTTTATCTCGGAATCGTCGAAGGCGGGATGCAAATTTACAGCAGGAACCGTTGAAGCAATGAGTTGGTAAAGTAGTAAAGCTTATATATATATGTATATAAAACTCTGAAGTTGTTATTGTGTTGTTTGATTAAACACGCTATTTCTTTTCACAGGCCATTACTGCCGTTCGCGAAGAGCACGTCCCTCGGCAAGTGAATTCATCGCTCGGGTGAGGGATGATGAAGCGACTTAGGCTGTATGTTGAGTCGGGCTTTTCGCGGAAATCGTCCTCTTTGAAAGAGGCCTAGTTGACCATCTGGCATGAGGTGGCAATGGCACAGTTGGAGATTGAGGCAGCGGGGAGCGCTCGGGCACAAGTTGAGTTGGAACTGTCCCATGTTGAAAGTGCTCTGACCACCTTAGAAGGCGGCCGGCTGAAGTCAAAGTCTGAACTTGGGCTTTGTTCAACAAGCCTTAGTGGTTGCCAAGGAGGCTGTACGATAGAGGAAGAACGGTCACTGACGGATGAGTAAGCGTCTCTGCTTGTGGAGTTAAGGGGCCACGAAGGATGACCGCCAGCGGCACGGGAGAAGAGTTTCGTCGAGAGGTCAGCCTTGGAGGCGGAGTTTAACAGCCCAGTAGTGGCGTGATTGCAACTTCTGATTCTGGCTTGTTGTGCCTTTGTGCACGATATCCTGAGAGCAAGCATAAATCCTCACAGGATGCGGATACATCCTCCTCGACCGGAGTTTCGTAGATCCTCAATGCCCCCCGGGCTCTTCATTTTCCTTGTCCACTACCGAGCCCGTCGAGACTGCTGAAGAAGCTTTGGCAGACAAAGGCCTCCGGTCTTAGAGGAGAAGGTTGACATATACTGAGCCCGGAGTGCTGGGTGGGTGAGTCACAGTGAGGTTAGGGCCATAAAGATTCATCAAATGTATTTTGCATGACAATCTCTAATTCTCTGCTTTTGTATTTGGACATTTTATTTCTTTTTTTTTTTTTTTGGATATTCTTTCCGGCTTATGCAGGTATAGAAAACATAATTGCCTAGTCGACGAGGATATCTTATTTCGCGGTCAATTTTGGGACGTTAGGCTAGGAGTTGAGTGATATCTTTTTGGACGCCGCTGCGAATTAGATGATAGATTTCTTAATCGAGCCGAAATAGGCACTTTACACGTCCGGGTTGATTAGGCAAATATTATTTATACCGAACCTAATGGTCATTTCCTCCTGTCCAGGACTTTGGGTGTTGGCTGGAATTAGGATTTATCCATCTGGGTCGGATGTATGTGTCATTTTACTCGCCGTCGGACTTTTGAGTTTCTGCGTTGGAAGCTATCTTCACCCGGCCGGACAGGTCATTTTACTACGTCATCCAGACTTTTAAGTTGACCAGCTAGAAGTTATCTTCACTTGGTAGGATGGAGGTCATCTTCTTTAGCCGTCAGGTACTTTTAGGATGGACCAGGTATGATTATATTTGTGGCGGACAGGTCATTTTACTACGCCATTCGGACTTTTAAGTTGACCGACTAGAAGTTATCTTCACCAAGCCGAACATGTCATTTTATTGCGTCATCCGGACTTTTAAGTTGATGGTAGGATTATCTTCTTAGGGCCGGGCCCAGTCATTTACTACGCCATCAGGACTTTTTAAGTTGGCGACTGAAGTTATCTTCAGGGCAGCCAGTCATTTACTACGTTATCGAATTTTAAGTTGGCCATTTAGAAGTTATCTTCACCGGGCGGTCGGTCGACTTCTTTGCATGTCAGGACTTTTAAGTAAGCCGTAAGTTATCTTCATCTTGGCCAGGACAAATCATCTTCTTTGCGCCATCAGGACTTTTAAGTTGACCGGCTAGAAGTTATCTTCAAATCTTGAGACGGTCATCTTACTATCTTTATCCCAGGACTTTTAAGTTGGCCATTTGGAAGGAGTATCTTCATTGGGCGGACAGGTCCTTTATTAAGTAAATGGGATTTTTTAAGTTGTGGTAGAAGTTATCGCAGAAATGGACATGTCATCTTCTTCGCGATCATCAGAACTTAAGTTGGCCAGGCTGAAGTTATCTTCACTTGGTGGACGGAGTCATCTTCTGTCATATGATTTAGTGTGGCTAGAAGTTATCTTCAGGTAGGACAGGTCATCTTCTTGCGCCATCCCGGATTTTAAGTTGGCCAAGTAGAAGTTAGCCTTCACTGACAGGACAAGTCATCTTGCTGCGTCATCGGGACTTTTAAGTTAGCAAATTTAGGATTATCTTCATCGGGTAGGACATGTCATTCATTGTGCCATCCGGACTTTAGTTGTAGGCTAGAAGTTATCTTCACTTGTAGGGCGTGTCATTTTCTTTGTGTCATCGAACTTTTAAGTTGGCCATTTAAGTTATCTTCATAAAAGCCCAGGACAGTCATTCTTTGCGTCATCCGGACTTTTAAGTGTTGATCATAAGAGGATAAAAAATGAACATCTGTGCATTGATATTGAATCATTTTTTATTGATAATACCTCTTAAAATGTGTTGCATTCCACATTCTAGGTAAAGGGGTCCCAACAAGTTTGTCTAAGGCGTAAGCCTCGGATTCCCCGGCTCGTATGATAAGATATGGTCCCTCCCAATTGGGCTGGAACTTTCCTACGGTTGGGTCAATCGTATTCTCAAATACTCTTCCTAGCACCAGGTCCCCGGGTTGGAATGCTCGAGGCTTGACCCGTTTATTGTAAGATCTTTCCAATCGGTGTTGGTGGGATGCTATGCGGATGGCTGCTAACTCTTGTAATTCATCGCGAAATGTCAGCTCCACGATCATTAATTACTTGTATTCCTGCTTTCGGGGTGTTTGTCGGATGGTAGGAATATCAATTTCGCGGTGGATGATAGCTTCCATTCCATACGTGATCGGAACTGAGATATGCTAAGTGGCTCATGGGCAAGGGTTCCGCAGAAGCCCGCAGTATCCAGGGGGTTCATCCACCCATTTGCCCCAAATTCTCAATCCAATCGCTTTTTCGTGGTCGCATCGTTGTTTTGTCGAGGCCTCTACTTAGGCTATCGCTTTCACGGTAAATACGGCGGAGTATAGATTTTATCTTCAATTCCTCGACATAAGTTTTGATGTGAATTGGCCGTCAAATCAAACCGTTTTCTGAGACAATCGATTCAGGATGTCAACCCGCATTCATTCTTCTAGATAAACCGAAAGGATATCCCATCTTAATGAAGAGAATGCTTCGCCTCAACCACCATCGAAATAGTCCGTGGCCACCAATAGTAACTTTTCGGGCTGAGCAAGAGGGTGGTCCAACCATATCGATCCCCATTTGCGGCAAAGGGCCAAGCACAGATTAAGTCTTCAGACCTAAGTGATTTCCGTGACGGGGGTCAGCCGCAAATGATCACACTTTCTAGTATAATCTGGTAGCATCAACTTTCATGGCCTGGACACAAGAATCTGAGTGTGGGCCCGATGGGCCAGTTCACACGGGTGATTTCCGTGATATCCCTCTTCATGCAACCTCGCCTAGCACGTGATCGGCTTTGTTCGGGGTGTCGTGCACTTTAGATACGTATAGCCCAAGGCGCGGATCAGTTTTCGGTCAGCTTGCCCATCGATCAAGGAAAATTCATTACCAATTTGAAGCTTCAGGGCTTTGTTCCTCTCCGAGTTGTCATGTGCTTAGATACAAAGGTGATGGGGTCCATCCAAGACGGGTCCTCGTCACCTAGTTCGCCTGCGATGCAATCGATGACAAATTATACCTCACGCTCTATAACATGTTGCGTATAATAAAAGTAAAAATATATTTTTTCAACCAAAATAAGGTTAAAGAAATTTCTAAACCCGAAATTTATATACAAGATATAAGGGCAAAATTGTACTTTTAAAATAGACATGAAGGTCATAAGATACAGTGTGGACCAGTAGAAATAGCATAACTTAGATTTACATAAATAGTAAAGACGGGGACCCTAGGGAAAATAAAAGGAAGAATTTAATATAAAGAAAAATGAAACCAAAAATATCTCATTTTCGTCCCAAATTCAGAGACTGCTTTAAGCAAGAGAAGAGAATGGAAGAAGAAGAAGGAGAAGAGAAAAAAAAAAGGTATGGAACTAAGTAAGGAAGTCTAGTTTTTGTATGGAATTAGTATGGCTTCTGGGGTATGAAACTAAGATTTTTATACGGCTCGTATGATTAAGTTATGGGCTGGTATGAATTGCGGGATTTTATATGAAATTCTCCTCGAGCTGTGGCTCGAGGTGTTAAAGAGTGTGATGACGAGCCAGAGGATGGAACTCTCCCTTTCGAGTATATGGAGTCTAGTATGGAAGTATGGATTTTTATGGCTTAGTTTAGATTTTGTATGGACTTTGTTAGACTTTTAATAAGGAACTTACTACAGTTTGTGTAGAAATTATATGGAGTTATGGTACAGGTAGAATTTGTATCGATTTTGAACTTTGTTTATTCCTACTTTGAGGATTTTGGGATTGATTGTAGGATGGTTTTATGCGGTTTTTGGCATGTTTTGTGTCAAGTCATGGGTATAGTTTTGTGGCCTCAATTGGGAGGATATTATGGCCGGTGGACAAGGGCTATTCCGGGATGGTTCGGGTCAAAATTGGCTCGTACCGGAGCTGCCAAGGAGCTCTCTAGCACGCAGTTGTGTGGAACCCACGCTATTGCGTGGCTGGGCTCAAAATTGCAGCCCTCGGGTACGCAATTGCGTGGGTTTCCACGCAATTGCGTAGCCCCGCATTACTTCAAGCATCAAATCCTGACAATATAACTTTCCTCCAACTCGTTTGCGTTTTGACTCTATGGAAAGCCCTTTGAGTCTAGAATCCATCCATATATAGCTTGATAATATTTGAACTAATATTAAGTCCAGAAAGCACGAAAAATAGTAGGGTCTACTGGATAGGCTCGTAATCATTGTTCATAGGAAGACTTCAACTTCGGTCGGTCATAATTTCTTCTTCCGAACTCCGTTTTGGATGTTCTTAGACTCTATGGAAAGCCTTTGAGTCTAGAATCTATCCATATATAGCTTGATATTGGAATGATAGTAAATAGTTCATAAGAATACATGGTAACCATAGTTATTCATGCATATAATGAAATATGAAAAATGCAAAGATACGAATAAATGAGTGAAAATATCGCATATGATTACCGGATGACAATAATCATTCTACCATAGAGAGAGTGTATCAACATAAAATACACATAGATTGTCTACTTAGAACCTGATAAAGGGATAGGTGGGCATGCCTATTAGGGAAAAACAAGTTTGCAGCATACTAATCAGTTGGCCTTGTTTGGGTCATTACAGCGCCTTCGGGCCCTTATAGATGGTCATTGTCTCGCATTAATGATAATAACGCCAGTTCTTATAGACCACGTTTATTGAGTACAAAGACCTTCTGCCCTTATAGTTTTCTTTTATCCACTTTTGGGCTTTTACATTAAACATAAAAGCAAATGACAAGTATACGCAAATAAATGTATCCACACATGATATGAGAAGCAAAGTATCGCTTATGCGATGTAGATATGTAAACAAAGTGGGACAAGTACATGTCGACAATAAGAAGAAAAAATGACATGAAATGAAATATAATATGATAAGAAAGTATAAGAATGCATAAGCATGTAAATTATAGGTATGAAACATATATAAGCATGTATTAGACAAGTATGAAATAAAAAATAAGTATATATATGTTATGTATATGGTATGTGTAGTGTGTGTGATGACCTTATTAGAGTTCGTTCATGAGTATGATTTCCCACTAAGCCATGTTTAGTAATGGTGTCTATCCGTAGGTACGTAAGAGGGAAACCAGAGGACAAGACAACCGCATCACAAATGTAGGCCACATCACTAGGAGCCCACCGAAACACACCTTGGTCTAATGTATATGTATTAAGCTTTTGTAAACAATGAAATATCAGAAATGTCGAACACTTCCATATACGGAGCTCAGATATATATTTTTGTAATCCGCCGCTACTTTAATAACATATTACAAGTTAAATGCTTAACATTATATGAATGAACAAGCTAAAGTTTATAAGTTTATAGTAATAAAAAAAATGACACCCCTCGCTGACACCAAAAGGTTAGAATCACAGGTTAGTGGTATCAGAACATCCCGGATTTGGTTCGAATCCGCCAATTAGGTCGGACCAGAAACGGGGTGTCACATGACTGATAAGAACAGCCGAAATATGGTTTCGATTGGTGTAGGCGGCCACTGAGGTCGCGCCCGCCTTTTTCATTAGAGTCCTCGGGGATGCCCATCAAACCTGAAAGTCGTTCGCTGCCATTGCTTTACCCGAGAGACATATTTCGCCATTCGGGGGTCTCGGGACTCGAATTCTTCGTTAACTTGTCCAACCACCAATTGGGAGTCACTCCGAATTAAGAGTCTGTCAGCAAACAAGGCGACCGCCAGTTCGAGCCCGACTAGGATGGTCTCAGCTCCAAACTCATCGTTGGGAGGTGCGAACCCGAGCCTGAGGCGACTGGATTCATTCCCGAACTGGAAGTTCTCAACCTCAAACCAATGCCCGCCCGGATAATCTGGGGACACTTCCGCCAATACCGGGGAGTCCACCAATCCAAATTATCTGGGCATAAGCTGACTGGGAGTTCCGCTATGAAATCAACCAAAGACTACTTCCTTTTCAAAGCTCCTATTGCTCTTGGGGACATCGTATTTCACTTAGTTCGATTGCCTCATCTGATCCATTCCTTCCCGAAGGTTAGGTTTATGTATGTTGTTCAAGTGGCGCCCGCTAATACGACAATGGGGTGCGCCCGGCGTAAGGAAAGTTTTATGGCCGCCATCCCCGCGAGGGCTAAGGCGACCGCTTCAAGATGGCTATACCTGGTTTCTCGTGACTTAAGGATTTGTCAATAAAGAACGCGTGTCTTTGCTTCCAGCCTTTCATTCTCTTTGAATAGCCAAAGGGCAAGCATCGCTATTTCGAGACTCACAGGTAGACGAACAAGAGTTTCGCGGTCGACTCATGAGATCGGGGGTTCGCCACGCTGATCTTAGTAAAGGCCCGATCACACTCTTTCATTCCATCCTACCGCTAGCTCTTCTTAGGTGGCAAAAGGGCTTTAAGCGGTCTGTGAACCGGGAAATAAATCGTCCCAAGGCAGCCTAATCTCGCTCATTGCTGTACTTCCTTCTAGAGCCCGGTCGAGACTTCCTGTAATGGCTTTTGTTGGGAAGGGTCAGCCTCGATCCTCAGGTCATCGCGGCTTCAGAACCATCCTCAAGCTCCGACCTGAAATGCGCACTTTCAGGTTCAGCTTCATACCATAGGTTATGAGGAGGTCAAATGCCTGTTGCAAATGGTTAGCGCCGGGCTTTCCTTGGACTTTATCAACATATCATCTATATATACTTCCATAGTTTTCCCGAGCAGCGGTAGAAACATCTTGGTTACCAATCGCTAATAGGTAGCTCCGGCATTCTTTAACCCGAAGGGCATTACGTTGTAGAAGAAGAGCCCATGAGGGGTGATGAAAGATGTTTTCTCCGCGTCCGATGGGTACATGGGGATCTGGTGATAGCCGGAGAATGCATCTATGAACACACGTCTTACCGACTTGGCCAACAATTTGATCAATGCGGGGCAGAGTAAGCTATCCCAGATACGCTGTCAAGATCCGTAGTCGACACACACCCGCCACTTGCCTCCTTTTTTAGGAACTACTACCACATTAGTAAGCCATTCTGGGTATTTTACTTCTCTGCTAAACCCAGCCTTTAAAAGATTGTCTACTTCGGCCTGGATGATCTGGTGGAGATCCGGGTGGAAGCGCCGTACTTTCTACCGAATGGGTCGAGCGAATGGGAGGACGCGCCCACCAGGGAGGCGCTCACTCGGGTTTGCACTTTACTATGTCCGTAGATGCCTGGTGCGATTCGCCTGTTTGCCACAATGCTCACAGAATCGGCCTTTCTTCCCCACACAAGAGGGAACTAAAGATAGGTACACCTCGCTTCGATCCGCCTAATGACTAGCGGGTCGCAGGGGTCTATGTCGCCCAATTGTTCCCGCCTTCTCCTCGAGCCGCCTGCACTAAGCAGGCCTTAATTGCTATGAAGACGGGTGAGCCTTGGCGAACGAGCCATCGGGTTCTTATCTTTTTCGGCGCCCGTGAACTCGACAACATAACACCGACGAGCCGCTTAATCGGGCTACTCAAGGTCAACTTGCCCGATGCAAAGATAGTTGATAGTTTGGGCGTAGGTCGAGGAATTGCCGCACGGCATGCAAGCTGTGTTCTACCCACAATAGTATCAGAATGCAAGTCTTTGATCACCAAACAACACTTGCCGTATGCCATCGGGTCCTCGTCGACAGAGGGCCATATCACCCACTGCTAGCGTGGCACCTATCAATCCGGATAAAACTCTACCGATCAAGCAGACGATCGACTCGACTTCTTCTATCCTGACAAGAAATGTGAGGCGCACACTGCACAGATCGCCCGATCGACGAGGACCCTATGCACATCAAAATTGTTAATACATAAGGTGAGTATAAGTGCATCATAATGGGGAGTGATGATCCTGGTCGGATTTATAGGAGGAAAGGATACAAGACCATCGATCAATAAGCCCCGCTACTCTCTAGTGGTATCGATTTGTTTATTTTGGACCCTAATCGAGCCACGCGGTTATATTTTTTCGTTTCGCCTCGACCGGTAGGTGGTATTTATCGCCGACGCCTCCTAGTATGTGCGTTGATGGTAAGTCTGAACAATGGTAATGTTCAAATGACAACAACTCTATCGGGAGTGGGTAGTTTCTATTGCATGTGTCACCCCCAATGAACCTTCTAAGGTGCCCTGCTCGGATTAATCTCTCAATCATGAACTTCAAGCCTTGGCATTGATTCGTTTCATGGTCGTGGTCCCTGTGGTAGTCACACCTTAATGACCTATTACTGGGTCCGGGTTCGCCCGCATGGGCGGAGGCCACTTAAACTCCTGTGGGTGATCCTAACGAGGAAGCAAATGATCGTAGGAGATGTTAAGGGGGTGAATTGGGATGATCTCTTTCTTTCGCACTGCCTGGGACGTTCGCTCTCGCCTCACTCCTTTCTCGCTACGGCCGACTTCGTCGGGTTTGCCGCTCAAGGCACAGACACATCGCTTGCAAGGCACCGATTATCTTCCAGAGCGGGAGGTCTGTCAGTCACGATACGCTCTTCCATGGTGGCAGGTGGGTCGAGGGAAAGGGACTGGAAGAAAGGAGTAGTTGACCCAAAACTCCTTCTAAGTTTGCGAAGATCATCCATACTATAAATGAATTTGCTAAACGGCCATTCCGAATCTCAGTGAAGTCCCGAATGGATTGGCCATCCCAAGTATGGATCGTGAGCTGAGACGATGTTTCTTCCGCCGAATCTGAGCACAAATATTGCGACGAAATGGCCTGCCAATTCGCCGAATGAGTTTAGAGACCCTCTTGGGAGTTTATGGAACCAAGATAAGGCGGGACCTTTCAGGCTAGCCGGGAATACTTTGCACAAAAGTCGATCGTTCTTGGCGTTAAGGATCATTGCCTGGTTAAAGTGCAACATATGATCATACGGATCAGAGGAGTCGTCGTACATAGCAAACAGTGGAATGACAAATCTGCGAGGAGGCTCATAGTCTAAAATATGCTGACCCAAGGGCGAAGACAACATGTCATACGACCCTGGACAAGGGGATAAAATGTTGCATGCAAGGCGGGAGGTGCCCCGAATCCGGCATTTCAAGCCAGCGGAAATCGGGGCTATGCCCCGAACCGAACAGACATATATTCGAGGCTAATTCCGAATAGCCTATCTCCTGGCCGGGCCTCCCTCAGATTCGACGGCGCAATACTCAACAAACTCGTCGATTTGTGAGGAGGTCTTCCTCGGATTCGGCCAGATTGCTCAGGTGGTGACGATGGGAGTGGGAGCCGCCGAGAGAGTTTGTCATCTCGATGATCACTGCGGGTCGATAGCGCCCTTCGCTCTTTATCTCGCGCAGCGCTGCGCCGGGCGCTGGTTTTCGACCGCTGGTTCTGCCGCCTCGTAGCGCCACTGTAGTTCGTTGTAAATGGCTCGTATGTTCACGCACTCCGCCATCCTGTTCGGGCCCGCTTCCTACTTAGCCTCCATCTCGACACCGCCGAAGAAACGGTCTTCATGGGCCGTCACTGGTTGCTAGACATGGGGCGACGCACTCGACTCTGGGCCCGGCAAGGATGAGCTGAACCACTAAAACCTCGTAATGGAGATCACCTGGGAGCTGAGGAACCTGTGCTCGCAGACGCTTCGAGATTTCCCCGTTAGGCGTTTCCCACAAACGCCTAATTGTGTCTTCGCACTCGAGTCATCGACTGGTCTAATATACATCGCCTACGCTAACTCGCAAAATTAAACGGCGAGTTTGGGAGGGTCTCCTCCGTCACCTCTCCGACACTCAAGTTAGATCCCCATCGATTTTCAGCACTGGCAGCTTTCAACCTTTCATCTCTGCACTTATTCCAAGGCCGCTTCCTTTTGTATCATATAGAGAGGAAGCGATCCACTCTTCGTATATGGATATTCTCCAACCTGGGCGAGGCTACGCATATCTCGCTGGGACTTGAGACCAATTCTTCCTTGCATCAAGAGGAGAAAGTGGGCGATATCCCGAATACACTCGGGCGGTCATTCGTCAATTCACACAGCGTGATGACGACGATCTCCCTTCTGGGGAGCCTATTCATCAACCCTTGTTAGATAAAGCCTCGAAATGACATCCCGTGGAAATACCACTCTTCTTCGACTATAAGAGAGTATCCTATACATGATCCTAAGTTGCAGCCATACCGAATACGATGTGACCGCCAACCCACACTTAGTCGAAGCGCCTACTACCTGTAAGCCGCCAAGACTCCAAGACGCCCGCTGCTGTGGCTCGAGTAGACATCAACACCATATTTAAGGGGCAAAAACAACCTTTAAACCCTTAAATCAATGGAGTTCATAGGTACCACACGTGCGAATTGCAATGCTGAGATGAGGATGACTATCTCTTAAATGACGTCGTTCTAAAGGGGATTGTTCCAACCATTATGAAACGATGTCGTATATATGACAAAAAAAGATGATTAATCATTAAGTTTTATCAAATACCCTCTAATAAGAATTTGATAGAACTTAACATTTAATCTTTAATATGTACTATTTAAAATTAAATTATGTTTAAATATTATTATTATTTTGGCTTCAATTATGTTTAAATTATTTTTTTTGACAGCAATTATGTTTAAATTACGAAACCATATTAAGTTATGTAAATTGATTACATTTTTAGATTTATTTTACAATATTTTATTTATCTTATGATTGATAACTTAGGTTAATATTTTAAATATTTATCAAACAATGACCAAAAATCATGAAAATTTTCACCATTGAAATCCGAGAGCTTATCCCAAAATAATATCTTTAAAACAAAAAATTCTCAAAATAATACATGTTTCAAAAGAATGCCTAAATTAATGGCCACCTCATATTACTTCAAAATCGTAGTCATGATTTCCAGCATCTTCTTTTAAGCAACGTATATGATTTTGGTAATTCGAACCTAAATCATCTATCTGCAGACTTTTTTTTCTTTTATTAGTGTTTCATTATTCCACACAATATTGAGCTTTTAAGGATGTATTTATCGCCTCGTACAAGGAGCGTAATTATCAAGCCGTCATGAAATACATGATCACACTCGTTTCATTACTGAGCGATCAGATCATTTCAATAATAATGGTTTGGCTTTAATGCACACACTTTCTTTCTGCCGCGATTTAAACATCAAAGATATACTATCAGATAAAAATCAAATCAATAAATTGCCAGATGTCAGAATTCGAATCACAGTATTATAATGTATAGAATATCAAATGTCTAAACTCAACTATTAAATGTATAGGCTTTAAGTCGTTTCATTATGTTATTAATTTTGATATTATTTCATCATTTATAATTTTTAGCTATTTTGAAAATATGATTCTATCGATATATTACTAGTTTGAATCAATGAAATTATTTTTCTCTTTAAAAAAAAAAAATCATAATTTGTGACTTCGATCTTGACATTTCATCAAAACCATAATCACTAACTACAGTTTTGATTTTAAAAAAATGTATTATTTTTAGTTTTTTTACAACTAAACAATTTAGTTACAAATGTAGTAAAATGTCTTCACTTGAGACTCAAACCTGGGACCTCTCATTTCCCTATGCCTTACATTTTAAATATCAACATGCACTATACAGAACTGCGATGGCTTTAATAAATTTTTTCTTTTAAAGGTTATTTTTACCATTCGAACTTCACTGGTGCTGTAACGAGCTCAAGCTATTCGAGCTTGACTGAGAAAGACTTAACTAGATTAATCGACTGAATAGCCAGTGATGTTGGTTGAGTCAGCCAAAAGATTTAATATCCAACTCTGAACACTGACACTTTGAACAGCAGGCACTTAATATTTTATTAATCACTGATCTCAGCCGATTCAAATATAATTATTATTAATTTTAATCGGATTCAGCTTTATCAAACCAAGATAAATAGCTCGACTATTTTATAGTCGAATTCAGAACATATAAAAGAAAACCTGATCGAAGAGGAGTCAATCTGAATTTTTAACCGTTGGCTTGATTAAGCGATCTTATGAAGTTACGACAGTAATCCTACACATCACTCGAAATTCGGGTTACCCACAACCCGCAGTAAACCCGACCCGACCCAGTTAGTAACAGAAGACTTTAAAATGACAGGACTTGAAGACTTGGTGATTCTTCCTTCATTCATTATTGCTTACTGCACTTTTCCAGACCGCGTAGCGTAGTCTCTTCCAGCCGGAGAAACATTGAGAAATGGTGGCTCGAGGTTCATCATGTTAACCATAACGATCTGACTTCCCCAAGATTACGACACCGACGATGGCTACGAAGTTTCTCTCTCTCAAATCTCTCCTTGAGCCTCTCAAAATGCGCTTCTACCCATCATCCTAGGTTTTCAAATTCCAGCTCTTCTCTCTCACCAATGTTCCTCCCGATGAACAGAAGGCATTTCGCAATCTCTTTCCAAATTGCTACATTGTGGAAGAATTCGATTATCCAAGGTTAATTTTTGACATTTTGGTGGTAAGATCACTGATGGATAAGACGCGCGGCCGGATGACTCCGATCTCACAATTTCGGAAAAGCTTCGTCTGGTATCTATCAGCGAAGAGGAGGAGGAGAAATCGGAGAATTCCGTTGGGGGCTTGCAGGGTATTTTGTGCAATCCGATGAGGAATTGCCTGATGTTACAGGTCTTTGTGAATTCATGACTTCTCAGTAGTTCTCTGATTGTCTTATTTATTTAATTATTTAGGTTTTGATTTTGACCTTTGGGGGTGGTTTTATTGTTAGGCAGAAGAGGATGCACTTATGTTTCAGCAATTTGTTGCCTCTGATAATGGGAACGAAATGAAGAATAGACACGCCTTATGTATGCAGGTTCTCATGGTAATTTCCAATATGATTATCTGTCTCTTTTACGTTCATTGTTTTTCTTTTCTTTCTTTTTTTTTGTTTGAAATTTTCTTTGCTCTATGTTTGGTTCCCGAGAAAACAGGAAAAAGGAAAATCAAACGTTTCTTACGTGTCTTATCTATCTTTCAGAAACAAATTGGTGGAAATTATAATGTTTTTTTTAAGTGGCAATTTGAACACTTTTAATACTTTCTTTAATACTTTACTCACTCTAAAGCACTGCCAGTTTGGCATTTTTAAATCATTTTTTTTCTTCTATTTTATTTTTCTTTCAAGGATATGCTAATTTTCTGCCATTTTGTTTACCTAAATTGAGTTTGAACTTTTGCTTTTCTCCTGCCCCAAGAAAGTGATAACGTGGCGTGCTCTTGGTGTAGTATGAAGATCCAAAGCGCCAGGAGGAAGCTAGGAAAACAGTTCCTGTTCTTGAGCTTGAGGAGAAAGCGTTGGTTTCTTTAGCTAAGGTTGGAACTATACATTTTTTTTATCTCTTGTTTATTTAGATATTATATTTGTGTAAGTGTTCATTGGACAATATGAATAGGGGAGAATTGATTAAAAAATGTTCTACATATGCTTCTTTCAGAATAGCTTTGCATGAACCTATGTCGTAGCACTTATGGGATAGAGAAGTTGAGGCCTTTGAAGGGTGGAATT
Source organism: Tetrastigma voinierianum (assembly GCA_016808115.1). NCBI lineage: Eukaryota > Viridiplantae > Streptophyta > Magnoliopsida > Vitales > Vitaceae > Tetrastigma > Tetrastigma voinierianum. The sequence continues at coordinate 184,385 of JAEQBH010001716.1, read as the reverse complement.
TAGAAGGCCAGTTTAAGATTAGGAATTGGGTTAAAGAGGTGTTATCAGGATGGTCTTATTTTCCAATCAAGAAGAGAGCTAGAAAATTGTGGTTGGAAACACCCCTCAACTTAATTTGGGCAATATGGAAAGAGAGAAATAGAGTTGTTTTTAAGGATGTGGCTTTTCCTATAGATAGGATGAAGCACTCCTTTGTTAGTGCGTTGATTTGGTAGCTAATATCCGATAGAGTGTTCTTCTTAGAAGAATTCTTTTGTGCATTCTCATGCTTTAGTCTTTTTTGGGGTGTAGGTTCTGCTTTCTCGCTTCTTCACAGATAGTCTCTGCTCAGAACCCTCAGATACCGTAGGTAATCCAAGCTTTTGATTTATATATCCTAGTTTATTTATCAAAAAAAAAGAAGAAAAGATTAGGAATTGGGTTGGGGTGGTGGGAGGGGCGTAGCGGGGTGGTGGTAATAGAGGTTCTAAATCTTGTTTATTCTCTGAGAGTGCAAGAAGTAGAAAAGGGTACTTTGCTATGGAGAGAGGATAAGAAGTGCAACTTTAAGATAAGTCAGGCCAACCGCGACAGAACATGCGAATGTGTGCGTGGTCGACACGTAGTCTTTATAAAGATGATGAGAAATCCTTGTTGTATCTTGTGCTGAAAAGCGAGGAGGTTTTAACACAAGTTATGTTGTCGAGATTCTAGCAATTAAATTTATGTTCTTTTACAATTTGTGGTCTGAGTACAATTTATTGTATAGATGATGGACCTCGTACTTTCTTTAACTTTTTGATTTGATTGGGTTGTAGATGAGGGGATGGTGGGTTTTTTGTTTGCTTTTCCTCTTTTGTACCTTCCTCTGGCTCCTCTCGTATTCTTTTCCTGCATTGGGTTTGCATAATGCATCTTAGTGTTATATTTTCTTCCTATATAATATATTCCAATGCATTTATCCACTCAAAAAAAAAAGAAAAAAAAGAAAGAATCTGTGAAAGAGAAAGTCATATAAACATTTCTTTTAGCTATTATTTGGCTTGAATATGGTGTTTATTTGTAGTGAAATCTACTCTTTAGTGGAAATTCTGACAGTAGGATAAGAAGAAGAACTCTTTGGCATATGACTCCCTTTGTTTGTTTTGATTTTTGAAGAGCGCTGTATGAGATTTTCTGTGAAGAAGAAGTGCAGGCCGCAGAAAGGTTGAAGAAGTCTTTGTTAAATCCTTTTAGTGGTCTCGTATTTCTTGAAGCGGAGCTTTAAATGATGGATTTTTTAGATACCCTTTTCTTTGGATAGTTTGGTTTTTTATAGGTTGTTCATATTTGTGCCTTTCGGTGTTTTGGTTGTATTGCTTTGTATGCCACATCTGTATATATACTTGGAGTCTGATTGTGCCATTTGTCTACATAGCTGGATAAAAAGGAAAAAAAGTCTTGATGCGTTTGCTATATAGAAACCTATTATAGTTACAATGAAATTGTATTTCCCTGTGCTTGATGTGACCCACAGGAATGAGGTAATTAATTTTCTTGTTTATCACTGTTTGTGAGTTTCCTTTTCAACTAAAACTTCTTTTTCAAATTATTATAGTTTTGTAAATTAAACTAGTTGGGGAAAAGGAAACATGTATTCATCTTAGAGTTAGAAACTTCATATTCTTTCCTATTTGATTTGGGATTGTCTTGTATATAAATAGGTTATTTGTGATCAATGAAATACATAAATTTTCCTTCAATTATCTTTGATTACATGGTATAAGAGCCTAGGGCTTAATTTGTTTAGAAAAAGGCAAATTTTTGGGAAAAATTTAAATGAAGAACACCATCCTTCTTGAAGCTCTGAGCTCGAGTGAACTTTACGGCGACTCGAATCCGCAGCCGATGCGCCCGGCGGATCAGCGTCACCTAATCTATCCACGGAGAGAGCTCGGCAATGGATCCCGCCCTGCGCCCCACCATGCCGCGGCTTCACTTTTTGTTGTATTTTGTTGTTCCTCACGCGCCCGGCTATGTAAGGCGGCGTGACATGCTTCTGACGTCGCCTCCTCCCGGCATTTGCCCTGGCCCGGGTTGGCAGTTCTCCCCGACCACCTGCCTCCGCCCTTAAGTGCCTCTGACAGTGTTTTTCGGATTTGTGTCAATGACCATGTATTTTCTAGAGTTTACTTCCTATTTTCCTTGATTCGCCAGGGTCGATCATTAAGAGATGGTTGCTTAGTTTTGGGACCAAAATACATTTTAGATAATGGTGTTTTTAGGTAGGAAAATTGGTTCTTTTTCCTTACAAGATCCTATTTTTGGTATTTTGAATTTGAAGACATTTTGAGTTTAGATATAATACATAGCATTATGGCCTTAAGTGAGGAATTATATGCATTATTCTTATAATGAAGACATATATCAAGGTGTGGAAAGTTGCGAGAATAAAAATCGAAGATTCGATCACATTTATTATCGAAATCACTTAGAAGTCTGCATCCAGCCTATTCTTATGTCCCGATGTGATCGACATTACATCTTTGCTTCTCCTTCACTCTCACATATGATCATTGACATCTGGAGCCACCTACCCATGACGGAATTAATTCCAGGTTTATTTACTCTCGTTTGGTCCACCATACCTGCAATGTTGCCTGCCCTTATGAAGTAAATTGACATCTTGTATCCTTAGGTCGAGGCCGATTCATCGGAAACTCCTACAATCGGCTTTGACTCTTTGTGAGTTTCTGCAGTCTACTTTTAATTTAATTTTTGTGAAGTAAGCATCTTTCATTACCTATTACGAGTAACTCATTCTTTTCTAGTATTGTTTGATTTGGGATACCGGCAGTGGATTATTGGCGATGATGTGAGTCTAGGGGTCTCATCCCAGCCAGAAGCGAAGTGCCACAGTCGTTCTTGATGCAGGTTATTACCAGTTAGTGCATTGTCTCTTGGGTCATTCTTCTCTCTCTCTGTTGAAGAAGCTACATCCTCAATTTTCTAGTCTATCCTCATTGAGCGCGAGTCGTAATACATATCTTAAGTTCGTCATTGTGCGTTTTGGTCACCAGAGTCCTATCGAGCCCGACTTCTTACGAGTTAAGTTCTTTGGAATATTTGGTATCCTTATCAGTTATAACCATGGCATTTGGGTTTAAGTATTTAGATTACTTTTGGTGACAATTTCTCTCGCGTCATAAACATCTAATGAAAAGTCGTTAAGGCTTTCTCATTTGAGTACCTTTTGTCTTTGAAATTCAAACTCAATTTCATGTCTCTCTGTTCAAACATTGAGAGTGATAACGCGAGGAATATTTATCGGAACCTTATTAGTTCTTCGTAAGTACATAACGCCAGGATTCTCCGTGGATCTGCGTAGCCGATCTGGCTCTGAATGGGGTAGCTAAGAAAGAGTCAACATCTTGAGATTCGAAGCTCTTTTGTTCTATGGTCATGTACGAGCACTTTGGTGATCTGACCTCACATCGCTTGTTTCTTGATTAATAGGATGCCTTAATGATTTCGGGGTGGGCTACTCCTTACCACCAGTTGTTTCCAAATAATCTATTGTTCCCTATTGATCCCAAGGTATTTGGATGGACATGCTTTGTTCGAGATGTTCGTCCTCAATTCTCTAAACTTGGTCCGAAGTCCTTAAAGTATATCTTTGTAGGATATTCTGTATTCGAGAAAAGGTATAAGTGTTATTTATCTCCTCTTGGCATTCTTTGTATCTACGATGTTGCGTGTGAGATTCTCCATTTTCCTTGTTATTGTTTACAGAATTACTAGTTAGTGCTCTCCTTAATTAAACCATGATCTCTAAATCGACACGAAATTTGCTTTGTCCAGGATCTGATGCAGAATGATGATCTTAGATTCTTCTGTAAAGGTAAGCGTCGATTATTAACTTACCTAATATCTTCGTTTGTTTCTATAATAATTTATTAAACTCTTACATTTTGTTCCTTTATTGCATCCACTTCCAGTTCTATCTCATTTAACTGCGAATGCATGAGGCTTTATCGCCGTGGTGGTGTAGTCTTGTAGTGGAAGAAATGGGGCTTTAGATGATAATGGTCGTAGGACTCAGTGCCTTCCTACTTGGAAAAGCTATTGGTTGTTGTTGATTATGTAAATCACGATGGTCACATTTATAAGAGTTGTACTCAAACTTATGGAGTTGATTATTTTGATACATTTTCTCCTGTAGCAAAGCGAGGCATTTTGTCCGTTTATTTATCTCCTATTTGCTTCTTGACATGATTATGGACTTGCTTTATATCTTGTCTTAGAATGCCTTTTTCTATCTGGAATCTTGAAGGATTTGTAGATAACCCTCTAGGGTTTGTTAGTCAGGGGAGATAGGAAGGTATGTCGATCTTCGAGGAAATCTACGTATGGTTTGAAACAAGTCCAGTGCTTGGTTTATGATTGATTTGAGGCAGTTACAGGCGTTTGGCATGCAGAAGGAGTAAGTTTGACCACAGCTGTCTTCTATAATAATTCCACTTCTAGTATGTTGAGCCCTTAATTGATGTATGATATCTTCCTTTACGGAATTTCCAATGGAAATCCCAGATTGTAGTGGAGCAAACCTCTTTGATGGAATTCTGAAGGGGGAGAAATTAAAGAGTCCTCCCGCTCTCCCAAATCCTCAGGCTTAAGCTGTGAGTAAAAAAAATCTTTCCTACCTAAAACCCACCCATCACCTTTCTATATAATACAAAAAAAATTAGACGTCTCCCCCCATATGCCACTAGGTACTGCAAAAACTTGACACATTGCCTTGCTCACTTCTTTGTTACCCTTCTTCTTTTCTTTAGTTTTCCGTCTAGCATATGTAATGTCGGAACAAAGGGGCTTAACATTACTTGTCACCTGATTGAACCTTGTCCTCGAGGTTAAAGGCCTGTCTCTTTGTTGAAGCACATCAAAGTGTTCAGGGAGTCCTCAAACGCCTGGTGAGTTCTTCAGTGGATGAGCACTTCTGTGCCTGTTTTCCCATGCTGCATAGTTGGCCACACTCCTCTAACTTCCCCTGGTTCAACAATCAACCTTGGGTCCATAGTTAAGTCAGGGGGAATAGTTAGGTAACTCTCATGCAAGCCAACGACTCGTTTAAGTTGTAGAGCATGAAATGTGATGGGTGGTAAGGCCACAGTTGGTAAGCAGCTTCATACAGTCACGTACTTAGCGCCGAAGGGCCAAAATAGCAGGGCGGCTTCTCATTTAGTAGATTGCATAATGAATGTTGTGATGGAGTGTGACTTAACAAAATCATATTTCACCTATATTAAAACTATTTCACGGCGATGCTTATTGGCAAACTATTGTTCGTTTGGGCTCGGTGTCGTGGCTCTTAAGTTCCAACAAAATAGCATCACGAGTAATCAGTTGGTTTTTGACCTCTGCACTGGCTACTGACCCTATTTCATAACGAATCAGAGGTGGTGCTTGGCGGCCATAGAGAGCACATAACGGAGTCATTCTCGGCTCTCGCATCAGAATGAAAGGCCGTGTTGTAGTGATATTCTGCCCACTCTAACTAGGAGGTCCAGTTTGAAGGTTTGTCAGTAACAAAACAACGCAAATAAGTTTCTAGCCCTTGATTAACTCTCTTAGGACAGCATTTGGTTTGGGTGGTATGCAGAACTCTCACGAGTTCTGAACCTTATAATGAGAATAATTTCTGCTAGAAACGATCTCATATAGAATGGGTCGCGATCAGATATAATGGATCTGGAATGCTGTGCAGCTAAGACAACTTCCTGAATGAAAACCTTGGCTATTGATGCTGCTGCTGTGTATGGATGTTTAATTGCTAAAATGTACATGCCGTCAAACCATCTACCACAACTAAAGATGGCATTGTATTCTTTTGGCTCAGGTAGACCCTCTATAAAATCCATAGTAATGTCCTCCCATACTTGAGTAAAATTGGGAGTAGTTGTAGGAATCATGGGGAGTAGTTGTATCATTTTATTCTTCTGACATGTGTCACAAGCCCTCACAAACTGTTGCACAATTTTCTTCATACCCTTCCAATAAAATTAAGCAACCAGACGATTATACGTGTGTCGTATTCCAACATGCCCCCAACAACATTGTTGTGGAATTCGTTGAGTAATAAAGGGACATATGGAGAAGCAGTAGGGATAACTAGCTTTCCCTGGTAATAGCAGTGACTTATTTACTGGCGAAAACCCTAGGTAGGACATTGGATCTTGTTGGACAGCCTGCTGAATATTAGCTAAAAGAAAAAGTCGATAGCCACCTATCTATTTTGATTCCTTAAAATCTTGTATGATTAGGACATCGATAAAAATAAACTAAGCCGCCAGGAGCTCTAGATAAGGCGTCAGCTGCTGAATTCATGCTGCCAGTTTTTGTATTGTATGGTAAAATTGTATGGCATGAGTTTTAGTATCAATTTCTGGTATTCTGCTTCAATCACCCTGTTCTAATAGAAACAAAGCTGTGTTGATTGTTGAACCAATTGCTTTTAATAATGTAGCCTCCATTTTAATACCAAGACAATAGCCGCAAGTTCGTTTGTAGACAGACCTGGGTGCGAGCAGTAGGGTTGAGTTTCTGACTATAGAGAGCGATAAGCCAGGCCCTCTTGCATCAATCGCACCCACCCCAAGCTTGAGGTGTTTGTCTCAATCATGAATTCCTTGGAAAAATTTGTAGCGAGCATATAAGTGACAGTCTTTAGCATTCTTAGGTGCAAGGAAACATCTGCGCCTCTCTACGTTCAATGGAAGACATCTCTTGATTTGTTTGTGTGAGGCTAAGCTATTAGTATGGCTGTAGTTTCGCACAAAATTTCATAATGCCAGCCCGGCCAATCCTGTAAACCTCGGGTGGAGGCGTCGCCACTCAAACATTGCTTGAATTTAGAGGATCAGCGGCATGCTAGCATTGATAACATATTGAAGTAATGTCAATTTGGATTGCCCGAACAAACACTTCTTCTGCGTTAGTAAACAAATGGTGAGGCGAAGAACTCATTCAGTCCATTCGCGAGGATGTTCCACGTGGTCTTCTGTCGTGGCATTGTAAATGAGGATGTCGTCGAAAAATACCAATACAAATTTCCTCAAGAACTTCTTAAATATATCATTCATTAATGGTAGGCGTTGACAAGGCATTGGATTCGCGAAGGCATTACGAAGAACTAAGCAATAGCCAGTATGCGTGCAAAAAGCGGTTTTAGGACATCTTGGACCCTTATCGGTTTGATGATATCGGTTCTGGATGTTGGGGCGCTGTTTGAAGAAACAGGCAGCGCGGCGGGCTCATCCGATAACTCTTCTACTGATGGGAATCGAGGGCAAATAATAATCTTGTGACTTGAATAGGAGCACGATAATCATTACGAGCCTTGACCGCCATCTTTTTTTTTCACCAATAAAATTGGGCCAGAGAAGGGGTTGGTGCTTAGTTGAATAATACTTGCAACTAGCATCTCAACGACCAAACACTGATCTGAGTCTTTCATAATCTAGGGAGTGATGCTTCGTCTGGACCAGTTAGAGTGGTGAAATACCTTTAATAACAGAATAGCCAGCATGATCCTGCTCCGAACTAGTAGTAATCTTGTGGGAGGCGCAAGAAATTTCAAAAATTCTTCTCTAACGGACCTATTTATTGCCGGGGTGGGTGAGGATTCCCTAGTAGGGGAATTCCCGTCAGCTAGCATGAGATTAAGGTGTCCCGATTCTAGAAGTATTCCTTGCCCCTTCGAGCTGGATTGTTCGCATCATAGAATAGAGGGAGACTTGGGTCTTACACAGAGACGGATCCCCTTGGAGTTGTACCCTTGTTCCTCAGGCCACAAATCTCATAGTGTGTTGCTTGATTCATGTAGGATTCCCAGAAGAAGCTAGCCCTAATGTCCCAGAGATCACCTTTGAGCTTCCCTGGTCGTCGAGCGAGATAAGCTATTATCTTCAATTTAGCAAGATGTAAATTAGCTTAATATGCCACTGACCTTAATTTGACTCCGGGTACTTTGAGAAACCCTCCGAAATCCTTGAATTTGATACTCACAATGACTAACTCCCTTAACGAAGCGGTGATGAAATTATCGAAGCTCTACAAATCAATAGTCTTACCACATCACTATTCTCTTATTTGCCTCGTGTTTGGAGGTGTGATAAACCCACCATGGAAGAAAGGGGATCGGAGGGATGATTCTTGTTCGAATCTATGGTGCTCTATCACGGAGTTTGTTAAACAGTGGATCTCTTTCTTCTTCATCTAGCACCTAAAGTGCAGTTTTTTTTTGTTTATGTAGCGATGGCGAGGCTAGATTTTTCATCACATTGGAAGCTGGTCCCTTACTTCTGCCTCTGCATCTACTGCTTTCGTCATTCGTGAGAAGTTTGAAAAGTGGGAGGAGGTTTTAGGTCGTAGGGTAAAGTTTAGGAGGTTTCGAATTGAGGGTTCCTTGGGTTTCCTTGATGAATGGGTTAGTATGTATGGTAAAGTTGAAGAGGAAAACCTAATTAGATGGACTACACGATGGGAGAAGGAGCCCTAGTTTGTTAAGTTTGGTACTTCATTTTGTCTTAGCCGATCACATTGGGCCACACCACGTCATTGCTGCTTAAGCTGCCAGAGCCCACATGTAATCTCAACTGTTTCTAACACCATCTTCCCGCAGCCGTCACTAGAGGCGCTTTCCTACCTTCCACTATATGTCCCTTAGCGGCGCCGATACGAGTTCGAACTGTCTACTAAATTCTCGGAAGGAGGAAGTTTGTCGAAGGGCAAACAACTTATCCAGAAGAGTACCTTCTTGCAAAATACGAAATCGTTCAAGGAGCAGTTCACGAAAATCTGACCATCCCCGAAATTCCCTTCTTCCATCCTCATAGTAGAACCAGGCGAGCGCATCTCCCTCTAGACATATGATGTTTATCAGCTTCTCATGGACAAGGTTGATCTCGAAGTACCTTTACATACAAAAAAACCATCCATGAGTTATAGCCATCAAATGTAACCTTTCGAGTTTTTCATCGCTGATGATTCTCGGTCGGGTTGAGCAAAGTCATGTGCAGTGACTTTTGGATCTCTATCTTCTCCTTGCCACTCCTGAAGCCGTGATGCAGTAGATCTTATTCTTGCTTTCACAGGTCGGTGTGGGGGCGTTGAAGTGCGTTTCTACCTCCGAATGACGGACGGAGGATTACTCCTCTTCTGTTAAACAATCTATCCATGGTGTTATTCAAGCAGTCTACATCCGATCGGCTAAAGTCGGTCGAGTTGTAGACGATGGTTGACTCGATCAAAGTAACCATACGATTTTCCATTTTATCCTTCTGCTCTGTTTTTCTTAAATAGCGGCTCGAGTCTCTACGATACGATGTTAGGAACCCTTAATTGAGTAACCTTTATATCTTCCTTTCAAGAATTTCAATGGAAATCTGAATTGTAATTGAACAAACCTCTTCGATGGAATTAGAAGAAAGGGGGAGGAAATTCTAGAGTCTCACTCTCGAATCAGAGCAAGTTGAGGAAGTAAAAATCTTACCTATCTAAAGCCACACACCTTTATATATAAGAAAAAAAAATTAGACGTCTCCCCCCATGTGCTACTAGGCATATAACAAAAACATTGACCTGTTGCCTTGCTCTAACTAACTTGCTGCCCACTTCCTCTTTCTTTATATCATCCACTGATAGTGTATGTGTATCATCCATTGATAGTGTATGTGGATGATATTGTCATCGTTGGGAGTGACTCCAAAGGTATATTATCTCTTAATCTTTCTTCTAATCGATTTCTTGAAAAGTTTGGAATGTGAAGTAATATTTCTTGGGTGTTGAAATCATGAGAAATGTGAGGAATTCTATAATCTGTGGAAATATGTCACTGATGTATTATTTGAAGCGGGGAAATGGGGCGCCAAACTATTTAATACCCCATGGCTCTAATCTTACAGCGTACTAAGGAAGGAGAATTATTAGAAGATCCTGAGACATACAGAAGGCTGGTTAGGAAATTGAAATATCTTACAATAACTCGCTCGGATATTAGCATTGATAAGTGTTTTGGTCAGTATATATCATCTCCACGGAGTCGTATGACGGTACTGAAGCGTATCTATACAACTTGAAAGAAGCCCCTGGACGTGGAATATTGTATAAGAAGCATAGGCATATTAGAATTGAGTGTTTTTTGGACGCAAACTGGGCAAGATCTAAGGAAGATAGGAGATCCACATCTGGATATTATGTCTTTGTTGGAGGAAATCTGATCTCATGGAAGAGTAAGAAGCGAAATGTTGTCTCGCGGTCTAGTGTTGAGTTAGAGTATAGAGCCATGACCACGATTTGTATCGATATCGTAGTAATGAATCGTCAATTATTGATGAAAGTGGGCATGACTTTTAATTACTAGTGAAGCTTTGGTGTGATCTTGAGCTCTATATCTCATATAGCGTTCTTGATGTATTTCATAGACCAGGCCAAGACATATTGAGATAAATTGTCATTTTGTTCTTGAAGATCAGTTAGGTTGATCTCTAAAGATATTTAGAAATTTACAGGCAGTTAGGAGATATTTTCACCAAAACCTTTGAGTGGGGATTGGAGTTAGTTATCTTTTATGTGAGTTTGACGTAGTCCAGTATCTCAGAAGCAGGGAGATTATTTATAATATTGTAGAATTAAACTAGTTATGGAAAAACATGTATTCCTTCTTAGAGTTAGGAAATTTCATATTCTTTCCTATTTGATTTGGATTATCTTATTTTTATAAATAGGTTGTTTATGATCAACAAATGCATAATTTTCCTTAATTTATCTATGATTACACAAGTCTTGGTTTCTCAAATGTTCTTAGTTCTTGTTAATATTCATTTTACAATTCTTTTGTTATAAAATATTTTGCAGATCACTTTGAGGCTAGTGTGATTATTTGATAATGCTAATTAATCTTCTTGTTTTGTTCTTTTCTGCAAAGAGTTTCTTTTCAGAGCTTGCTTTGGAACTCTTTTCTTCCTGATATTTTCTTTGTAGATAGTGTATATAGTTACACTTTATTGCTATTCATTACCTTCGTTTTATGTGTGGCTGATTTTGTAGTCTTAAACAAGCATACTATAAACTATTTGTTACAATGATGCCTTGGTAATTGGTTTTCTGATAAAATATATTTTGGGAGGGCAGCTTTTAAACCATCAAAGAACGGAACAAGATCAAGCCTTTCCTGCCATTCTTTTCTAGTTCAAACAATCTTTCCAGTTTTCATTTTTTTCTTTGCTACTCTTACCGCCGTGATCTCCCAGAATTTAGGTATAATACTGCTGTAGTTTGATTGCCTGGTTTGTACCTTCCCAGAAGGCATGAGCTGGGTAATATTGTCCTTAGTTGCCAAAGAAACTAAGATCATTCTACTTCTAGCAATATCATAATATACTGTACTGATGATCTGAGGAAGAAGAAGGGAAGCAACATTCTAATACTGTACATTTACATTTTATATGGTATCATTCAAATCTAAAACATGTATCTATTAATGGTTATCAAATCAAGATATATATGATGTAATTATCTTTGAGTCTGCTTGTTTCCACTGATCAACGTATGCGTAGGCATGCATGATGAGTGACGATTTGAGTGGAGGTAGAACATGGCTTGTAGTGTGTTGAGAAGCATGATATATATATTTTTTTATCAGTAAAAAACAATATATTGATCGTAAAAGAGCAAAGAGGCTCCCCAAGTCGCTAGAGGTATCTGAAAAGGGACCCTGACAAAAAACCCTCGGGGCTCCTACATTAAGAATCGATATTTATCAACACTCTGGTTGCCCAGACCACTGAGTACATAAAAAAGTGGTGCATTATGAGCGGAGGCTCGTGTAGGGCCTACCCTCTATTTTTGAAGGCATAAGTGTCCAAAATAAACAGAGGAGTTTCCATCCAGTTCTCTTGCGTTTTCTACCTGCTTGATGCGCTTCTTAGAGCAAGGAGGGTTGTGGACCGTCGAGAAGGCCAACTTAAATCAACAATGGCTAGAAAAGCTCCTGGCATCTTGGCTCTTGACGATGGATGATAAAATGGTCTGTGTCTCCCTCTTCCTCTTATGAAACGTCTATTAAAGATACCTCTTATGTAGACATCGGGAGTGAGCACCTTACCACAGTGACACTTCCCATAGCTTCCTATCTTGAGAACAATGGATCAGTGACAGGAAGGAAGCGATGGGGGAGGGGGAATGAACCAGCTTTTTATACATGAGTCTAGCTGAAAAAACAGCAACTTCATAGCTCTACTCTTTGCTCTGTTGATCCTCTTAGTGCAGGCGTGATTTTCATGCAGCAGAATTGGAGGAACCTTTCCACCTCCTCCATTTCCCGATGTTAAAATCTCTAACAAAAAACCAATGGTTGCCTTATATAGTCTGACGTCTACCTTCATGACACCTCTTTGTAATTTTATATTAAAGCAGGTTGGAAAAGCATTACTCAGGCTACCTCTACGAATATCTTTCCAAGCGTAATCTAAATGCTGTCTCACAGAAAGACAACATTTATAATAAAATTATATGAAGTACTTTTCTGTGTCTTCCACCCCTTAAGTCGCTTGTTTCCACCTGACCAATTCTGCAGTGGCTCTTAACTGATCCACATGCAATGGCGGGATCATCTACGTCGCAGAACACCTCGAAGTCATTTGCAGAGTGGGCTTGATTCAACACCTGAAAGGCTTCTGCCTAGCCTCCTAATTTTCTTTTCAGAATATCTTTGTATTAGATTAATAAAAGTCATGGCTTCAAAACACAGATTTCCACTTCTCCCAAATCTCTCTTCATCCTGTCAGCATGAGCCTTTTCACCCTTGGAATCCGAAACAAGGAGAGGAAATAAATAGGAAGACTGGATAAGGTGCTTTGAATCAACGTGAGTTTCTCGCCCTTAGAGATGTATTGTCTCTTCCAAGAGGCCAACGTCTTTTTGAATCTCTCTTCAATGGGATCCCAGACCTCACATGAGCTTGTGAGGGGCCCCAGTGGAAGAACCCAGTATGTGATGGTGAGGAATGGCGCGTCAGGCTGTGACAGTGTCTCCATTTGCCAATGCCTAAGATGAAGTTTCCTCTTTCCGAATTAGTGCAGCCGAGAGAGTGCTTGAGCCACATTAAGATCCAGGCCTAGATACATGATTGGAGTAGGCTTTGTATCCTGAAAGCGAGCAGTGTCATCATTACAGCAGATGGGAAATGATGAGCTCCTCCATCGCCCCGCACCGAAAACGAGCTTATTCTGTTGCCCATTGCACCTGCTTTGGCCGCTCCTTTCGAAGCTTCATGCTAGTCACGAAAAGATAGGGGAGAGGGAGGATCCCCCTTTGTCTCAAGCCTCTGGAGGCTGGGGAAGAGAGCCACGTGAGATCATAGTTAGAAAAAGAACTAAGAAAGTGGCCTTGGATATACACCAGCAGTCGACTAATCCATTTTATGTTGAATCCATTTCTCCATAATGAACTAAAGTCTGATTGATGTAATGATCTGGCGTCTTTCTGGCCTTCTGACTTACAAAACAACAGCTTTCTTTCTTCCCAAAAATTAGTCACTGCCTCGTTATTTCTTAAAAATTCGTACAGGATGCATCTTCATCAAACATAAGTGATCCTCTATTTTAGTGGCATGATATTAAATCTTAAACTATTGATCCTGAGCCTGAAACTTTTGGGAAAGTTAAATCCATTTAACTTGTATAGAGCTTGCATTTGGTTTGATAGGAGTCCACAGATTCAGTATATCTATTGCGATTGTCCCCATTTGTCTGGTGAAAGTCCATGAAGGACTATTTGGTTTGTTTAGACTCTCCACGTGCGGGTATGGGGTATACGTGGGGAAAGAATAATTGAGAAGCATGATATTCATATTAAACCCCGAATCCACTCTGAGCTTGAACTTTTTAGGAAAGTTAATTCGTTTAACCTGATAGAAGGCTAAATCCTTAGAGATTTTGGTGGAAGATGTGCTAATGAAGGATTACAACCATGATATAGATATCTTTTTTTTTTTTGAAGCGTCTATGAATATATATATATGTATATATATACTCCATAACCTTTATTGTGAATGATTGGCGGATTAACTTCAGCATCAGACACCAAAGATCAACATTGTTGGAATCTGTCCCAGTATCGAACTTTGTATTATCAATTGCTGTTTATGTTGCCTTCTGGTGTAGCGCATTTTAGCGATTCGCCGTATGGACTTCCATACATCTTTTAAATCTTTTCATACCTTTGATATGCAAATGCATGACATAATCTCGGGGAAGTTAGAAAGATCCTAGATTGGTTTCGGCTTGGATCTTTGCTGGTGGTCGAGCACAGTTCCTCTTCGACCTTTTTGTCTTGTCTTGCACTAAGTTTTAAATGATAATCTCTTCCTCGATAAATAGAGTGTCAAGCCATTCTCACAAATTTCCCGAAACATGGGATTTAGTTTCTATCTGAATATCGTCTTGGCGCACCTCCTCGCGTGCATACGGTCCCATGCATTCTGCGTGGAGCCGATCATTATGGACTTCAGGCCGACATGAGGATGAAGTGCAAGGAGAGTTCGGCTCGGGGCGCCTGCCCGGCGAATACGTCTGTATTATAATGACTGACTCTCATGGCTGACTTGTGGGATTTGGGTTCTCTGAATATCGTCGCCGGCGACTTCTCTTTTGAAGTTTATATTTTTCATATTTATTTGCAATGGTAGAAAATTGACTCTTGCAAGATTTTGTTTTCAAAATGAAAGATAGACCTTCGAAGCAGTCCTGGCTGCATCTGCCATGTTACATTAATGTATAATTTCCCTTTGTCTTACGATCATTTTTCATTTTCTTATGTTTCATTTCTTCATTCCTCTCTTAAACATAAAAAGTCAAAATTACTCGGAGCCAAGAAATCCTTTATGCGCTTTCTACTAAGTGTTTGGGATCTGAAAATTGGGAATCTTCAAATCAAATTGGGTGGATTTGTAGGGTTCCAACGATGGGTTTGAAAGGAGTTTTGGTAGTCACAGAAAATATAGTGTCTCGGGACGAAAAGAACAAAGGAGAGGGGAACATGATAGAGTCCAAGCGTGAGGAGGTTAAGAGAGTGGAATCTTGATATTCCTGATAAGGAAGGGCCATAATGAAGAAGGAAGAGATAGGAAGATTTGTTGTAAAGTTAAAATAAACTGGCTTTTACTCTTAGAATATTAGAGGAAGCGAATAATCGATTAAAGTGTTTAGATATTGTCTGATCTTTTCTTTATTGTCTTACTTTATTATTGTAGTCTCTCTATATATGTCCATTATATAATGTCTGAGATAGAGATTCATTATTGAGGAAATAATAAAAATTAGAATTCTATTTTTCTCTCTTCATGTAGTATCGAGCCCAGAGAAAGAAACTATCGTTATTTACACAGGTGATAAATGTTTCATTAGATCTCCTTCTCATGTGGATCTCCTTCTCACCACTTTGCGTGCGTGACGCACCTTCCTTTGCTTGTTAAGCTTTCGGGGAAGCTCTTCTGCAGTAAACATATTTGACCTTGGAGGGCAGATCTACATTGGTAGCCACCGTGGCCATCAGCTGGCGAGATCGCGCGTGTCTTCACGGCGACCTCGCGTGCGCGCGCGTAGCGTGATCTGGCGATGTGGCGTGGCTTCTTCTCGTGTGGCGCCTCCACGGTCAGTCGTCCGGCGCTGATGTTCAGTGTTGACCCTCGTTAGTCCATTAAACACTTCTTCTCCACGATTGCCGCTTTTGCCTTGGCGGTAAACGATTACGCACGCGCGTCGGCAGTTCTTCTTGATCGTATTCCTCTCAGTTTGGGTCCGCTTTTATCTTGAGCTCCACAGTAGTGATTAGCATATTCTCTTATTAGAACCTCTTCCAATCCAAACGTGATTCGATCGATTCCTGTTGGATATGTGACTAAAAATTCTATTTTTAAATGCATTATCTCTGGATCTCCCTCTTATCATCGAAAAATTGATTGGTAGTGAAATTATCTCTGAGTCGACACGCTGGAACTCTGGTTCATGGGACGGGGTTATGAGGATCACATCTTATTACAGGAGGATGATATACTGTAGTGTTGACAAGGTGCCTTTGGAAGAAAATAGATGCCTGACTGTGTAGCGTATTGGCGTCGATTTGATCCAAAATTTTGCATTCATCTTGGGCTTACAAGACATGTTCTGAATTTTTGGAATCGAAGCCCAGAAGCTCTATGCGAATGATATCAGCGTCTTTATAAGGTAGCCACACTTTATTGTTAATATCCATGACAAGACGTGATCCTATCTAATTATATTGGCGGATTGCCTCTCTTAAGGAGGAGTTCGGCATTGATGCCTCTTACTGAGTAGCGTTGGGGGTACCAGTGAACATGAGAGTTAGCCAGGTGCTATAGTCCTTCTGGTTAACTCCGTCGGATCTTGAGACCACCTAGGGATCAGTTCTTGTGATCCATCGATCCGTCCTTGGATGATGTGTTGCCTTTCGCCTCCTCCATATCTCCTCCACACAGACTTTGCCATCGGTAACCTCTTTAGATTCTTACATGTTAGTTTCTCATACTAACCGGGGAGGGCGCGATTAGTACGAAATTAGAGACAGCGTCCTCATTGCTCTGTGCGATAAACATAGCCACACGTGATCGTTGTTATCGAGTTGCATGGGCGTACCGCACTGCTGCACCGTGGCCCGATCTTGATTCCTAATTCTCGATCGCGGCTACGAGTTTCTGGCGTCTGAGTATTCCTCCGCGGCGGTGAGTGCCAGTGCCCTGCCGTCCATTATGCGGCAAGTCCGGTCACATTGCTCTGACCTTTGGACCAAGTGAAATACTCTGCTTTGCCTTACTCATACGTCTTCTCTTGGACTACTGGATTCTAGACTCTGGTGTGAGTCCGTTTCACATTGTCTGAATATTTTCTCTTCTCTCCCACTCTCTCCTGCTTTTACCTCATTACCTTAGCTAATAGTTTGGCGCATGGCTCTAAAGGTATTAGTTTGTCATCTCTCCTTCCCATATCATATCTGTCATTTTATCTCTACTTGAGTGTCCGTACAATCTTATTTCCTATCGATAAAATCCTCGTACTCTTAAACATTTCCATTATTTTTTACGATAAATTCGTGACCTTGCGGGGCCAGTCTGGGAAGGCAGATTGGCATCGTGGACGTGAGTCACAGGGGCCTCCCATCCTCACCTCGCAATCATCTCCTGGTTGCGTTTCCCAGATCTCATCTCATCACAGATCGTGCAAGTACCCTGATCTTGAAGTTCGGAGAAGATGGTCCCTCGTTTTCCACTTTAGCCGTCATGCGTGTAGATCCTGTCGACGGAAGCACTTATACTCGTGTCTCGTTCCGCGTTGCATAATCGGGCAACATCTCCTTTTGGCCTTGTCGCGCACGATGTTTAGGGTCGCCCATCGATTTGCGTCTACTTTAGGCTTTCAGTATTTTGTCACTTTCATTGATGACTATTCTACGATATACTTAGTTATTTTAATGAAAACTCTATTTGAGTTATTTTCTTATTTTCAATTTTATGTGAAATTCTTACTGATTCAATCATTTCTATTATTAGGTGTGTTCACGTATGTGATGATAATGCGAGAATATTTTGCACCGCTCTATTTCATTATGTCCCGACATGGATCTTCCTTGATCTTGTGCTTTCATGCTCCTCGACAAATGGTAATTTGAGCGTAAGAATCGTCATCTTATTGAGACCTTTCTGTATTTTCCTTCTCCACTTTATCATGTTCCTTTTCGTTTTTATGAATATTCTCCCTTTGTATTATTTGATTAATCGTGTACCTCATACATGTGTACATGCTCAGATTCCTCATTCACTTCTTTTCCCACTACATTGACCTCTTTATTTCCTTCTCCTCGTGTTTTGAACTGTATTACTTCTTTGTTCATATTCTCACTCGGGACAAGACAAGCTTTGACCCAGGCCACGAGAAAATACATCTTCTAGGCTACTCCAGGCTTGGAAAGGTTATCGATTATTATTCCCCTCGGACTCCTTGATACTTTCTCTCATGGATATCACCTTCTTTGAGGACTCCCCCTTCTCCTCCTCTCAGAGTCTCTTCAGATTCTTTGAAGTCTTGTACTTCCACATCATCTCCTCGCCTAGGTTGATGATGCATCTTCCTCGTCCCCTTCAGGTCTATCATCGCCGTCCCCGTGCCGTTGTTCCTTTCCCTTCTGCTGAGGCCCCGGTTGACTCACTTCCTCTCCTTGGCTTCTCTAGCTCTTGCTGTGCGATGACTTACATTCTTTCTTCGGAAGGTAATCATTTCTACTATGATCATAAATCCCCATTTACAATTTTTGTGAGTTACCATCGATTATCTTCTACTGCATTTGTTTCTACTATTTCCCATGTTTCTCTTCCTAAGAACACCAGCTGAGCACTTTCCATCAGAGTGGCGATGACGATAGTAGATGAAATGCATTTGCTTTGCACTCCACTTTGGCACTTAGGATCCCCAGTTGTTTGCCGGTTGGTAGTTTCGATTAGTTTGTCATTGGTGTTCTATTACCACGATTAAGGTTAGTCTGATGGTCGGGTTGATCGCCTTAAGGCGCAGTTCTTACAAAGGATATCTTCTGGGTTATAGTCGATTATGGTGACACCTTCTCCCCTGTTCGCGAGATTATGTAAGATGCGCTTCTCTCACTTAGGTACGTTCTATGTATTCCGCGGCGCTTTTTCGATTGGATAATAAAATGCCTTCATGGTGATCTCGCTGAGAGTTCGCTGGAGCAACCACGGTTTTGTTGCTCGAGTCACGGTTTAGTGTCACGATTAAAGCTCTCTATATGGCAAGGCCGATCTCTCGAGCATGGTTGGTAGTTTAGTTAATTGTTGGTGGCATGCCAGCGATCACGTGACAATTCATTTTTTTATCATCGCAACTCTTGGGGCGATGTATTTGTCTAGTTTGTTTATGTGGATGACACTTTAAATCATCCCGACGTGTCGAGATGGTATTGAAACTAAGCAGCATCTTTTTCGCATCGCTGGCCCAAGACTTGAAGCTTCAGTACTTTTTGAAATTGAACTTTCAATCGATTACAGTATGATCAGCGGAAGTATACTGCTTTGAACATCTTGAAGCAGGTATATTGGCTTTATGCGGTTAGTAGCTCATATGAATCACAATATCGAAGCTTATGCGGAGACGAGGAAGTCTTTCGGAATCTAGGAATATCGGCCATTTGGTAAGAGTAAAGCCCGAATTATCACCATTACACCGGCGGGTTTCTTTCGGTAGAAGTGTTGTGTGATCAGTTCTACGATCACCATGCTGATAGCCGACAGGATCTTGCATGTCAACGTTCTTGATATATTAAAAAGTACACCGAGTCAAGTGTGTTATGCGAGAATAGAGAGTCACACCCGGGTTATTGGATTTACGGATGCGGATTAGGTACATTTGTTTGCTGGATAGGTAGTTCCTTAGATCACTGTGTTTTTCATTAGTGGTAACCTATTATCCTGGAAGAGTAAGAAACAACATGTAGTGGCTAGATCTAGTATTTGAATGATGTCGAGTATCTGGCCTTGCTTGACATGTGACTCATATGGGCGAACTTTTCCTTCCCGGGGTTGAGATTTGGAAGGGTGAACGGATGAAGCTCATTTATGATAACCGAGTACACTTTGCATATTGCATCAATCAGTCTTCCATGAAAGGACCAAAACACCTGTTAGAGTTATTCTTACTTCATTAGAGAGAAGATCACATTCGGGATGTATAGCTACTAGTTTTGTCAATTCAAATGATCGACTAACGAGGACATTTCCCCAAATCTCGGAGGTCACAGGGTCGTACATTTGTAACAAGCTTGGTGCATATGACATATAATATATGAAACGAGAATGTTGCCAAGATATTATGCGATCTTTTCCTTTGTTGTCTTACTTTGTATTGTAGTCACATATATATAAGTCATATGTAATGTAGAGATAGAGATTCATTGTGTAGAAATAATAAAAATTAGGAAATTCTCTATTTTTCTCTCTTACAAAAGGAATGTCATTAGAAATTTATTGAGTCTTAGAGGTGGATTTATGGTTTATCTGCGAAAATGGGTCAGGGGAGATGCGCTTCTTTGTGCTTTCGTAGTTTTGGTGGGTAGATTTTGATTGGAAGGTTACTTGAGAGCGGGGAGGGGCTGCTGGGGTATTCTTTGTTTGGGATAAAAACTAGACACAGTGGAGGTTCAGAAACATTACCTTTTCCTCTAATGCTTGCTAGTTTAAAAGCGTGGAGAATAGGTTTGTTGGGCCTTCACGGGTGTCTATGGCCTGAAGGAAGCGATAGAGAAATGTTTTGAGGAAAAGTTGGGGGTAGTTGGAAGGCACATGGGAGGGCCTTGGTGCATGAGTAGGTGAGCGGCGTAATTTATGCCACTACGAATGGGAGAGCGTGGGCGAATGAGATGTCCGTCCGGCGTTTTGCGGAACTTCTTAATGTTTTGGGGCTTGAGACATCCTTCTTGAGGGGGCCTTCACTTGGAGGGAAATAACAACCATTCTATGCCACATATGTGATTCTTGATAACGGCCCGGATTAGGAGATGTCGGTTTAAGCAAGTGTGGTTGGAGCATTCTCACAAGAGACCGAGTGTCGATCATTGCCCCATTTCTTTGGTGATGTGAAGTCAAGATCTCTATGAGCGGCCTTCACCTTTAAAGCTTTGAAATTATGTGGCTAAAGTTTGAAGGCTTGAGGACCTCTCGAGAAATTGATGTGAGGCCTTCACTTTGTTGAATGCTGACTTTATTTTGACTTCAAATTAAAAGCCCTGAAAGGAATTTTAAAGATGTGGAACAAAGAGGTGTTTGGCAAAGTGAAGACAAAAAAGGAGGCTTTAAGCATGGTCTCCTTCTGGGATGACCTAGAAAAGGATAAGGAGCTATCTTTGGAAGAAGCTGAGGAGAGGGAAAAGGCGAGAGACGATTATAAGAAGTGGGTGGAAATGGAAGAGGTTTCTTGGAGACAGAAATCCAGAGAAATTTGGTTGAAAGAAGAGGAGGCAGGTGCGATTCTCATAGGAGGAGGTCTATAATGAGAGCCTCCAGATATTAATGGTAAGAGGTTGGTAAAGGAGCCTGAGATTAAAGCAGGTCTAGTAGATGCTTTCCAAAGCCTCCTCTACGATACGAGACGGTGATTTGCCCACCTTTGCCTAAATCTCAGTTTAATTCAATTGTCAAGTAAGCTACTAAGCTTGAAGAAATGTTCGTAGAGGAGGAAATTCGGGCAGCGGTCTTTGGGCTCAACGGAGATAAAACCCTAGGTTCAGATGGTTTCCCCCTAGCCTTATGGTCTTTCAGTTGGGACTTTGTGAAGGAGGAGGTTCTGGGTTTCTTTAAGGAATTCTTTCAGCATAGCTGGTTTGTGAAAAGCTTGAATGCTACATTCCTAGTTCTAGTTTCAGAGAAGCAGGTTGAGATCACATGGGACTGAGACACATTAGTCTAGTGGGAGGCCTTTACAAAATCTTAACAAGTATTGTGTGCAATTAAAAGGTTATGGGTGATCATCATGCCTCACAGTCTCGAAGCATTTTCGTAGGGGAGACAAATTCTTGCGCCCTTGTTAATATTATTCAATGACTGATGAACTCCATATATGAGAAGAGGAAGAAACGGGCTTCTCTATAAATTAGACATAGAAAACTACGATCACATAAGATGAGATTTTGCGTGATTTTGGAGAAAATGGGTTTGTTCCAGAAATGGGTTTGGTACCGAAATGGATAAGTTAGTTAATTGGTGCATTTACGTGCTTTCTGTTTTATTTAATGGTTCTTCGGCCAGTTTCTTCGGACCTCTAGAGCTGAAGACAAGGGATCCCCTCTCCCCACTATCTATTTATTTGTGATCAATTATGGAGGCTTGGGTAGTGCTAAAGCCTTGCTGTGTTGGAAGCGATTTCATTTGGTGTAGGTTTGGGGTAGAACCAGGAAGGGAGCTAGTCATCTCTCATCTTTTGTATGCTGACGACACTGTTCTTTTTGCGAAGCCAATTTTGAGCAGTTGATGTATTTGGGATGGACCTTGATGTGGTTTGAAGCCTACTCATGTTTAAAAATTAACCTGAGCAAGAGTGAAATCATCCCAGTGGGCAGGGTGGACAGTGTGGAGATGTTAGCTAGTGAGCTTGGTTGTGGTGTAGGGTCCCTCCCCACTACGTATCTGGGCCTTCCACTTGGGGCTCCTCATAGGGCGATGGGGGGTGTGGGATACCATTGAGATAGATTTACAGAAAGTTGATCTTGAAAGAGACATTATATCTCGAGGAGAGGGGCCACACTCATTCGAAGCCACGTTATTAGCCTTCCTATTTACTTCCTCTCTGTTGGAGTGCAGCTCGTGTGCTCTAGGTGGAGAAGATTCGAGGAGGGACTTTCTTTGGATGGTGGCAATCTAAGAAACCACACCTTGTCAGGCTTGGAAGGCAGTTTGCTCTCGAGAAAAACCAAGAGGGGTTTAGGTCGAGCCTCTCAAATTGAATCGAGGCTTTGCTTTGATGGTGTGGCGGTTTGCTAATGAGAGGGATCACTTTGGAGAATACCTCTTGATTAGTATCAAATTTGGAGAGGAAAATGGAAATTTGGAACACCAGCGACATGGGAGAGCTAGGCTAGTTTTATGGAAGGACATCGAAAGAATGACTCGCTATAATGCTTCTTTCTCTTAGGAAATGGAAGGAGACTAGGTTTTGGAAGGACTCTTTGGTGTGTGGTGAAGTAGGCGTTGTGCAACACTTTTCCCCACTTTGTTCAATTTGGCGGCTTACAAAGCGGGGTAGCTGATGTTTACACATGGGATTCCTCTGAGGAGAAGAGGGGCTGGTTCCTAGTCTTCTTGAGGCCTTTTAACGATTGGGATGTGGAGGAGGTTGAAAGGTTTCTACATTTTCTTCACAGCAGGAAGATTAGGCCCTTACAAGAGGATCGTTTGTTATTGAAGGAGTCTACGTCTGATGGGTTCTCAGTAAGACTTATGTATAGGAAGTGGCGCGTGCTTCCTCTTGAATTCACGCTTGGTCCATATGGAACAGTTATTCCCCACTAAGCTGGGTTTTTAAACGGGGAGCGTCATGAGGCGAGATGTCTTACATGGAAATAACTAAAGAGGAGAGAGGATCTCTAGCAAGCGGAGTGTTTTCTATGTGAACATGATGAAACAATAGACCACACCCTTATCCATTGCTCGAGAACGAGATCTTTTTATGGGATCTTCTTTTTTGTCCATAGTTGATTCCTTGGCTGGTATTCCTCTAACGTCGACAATCCCTTCTTGCTTGGCAAGGTGCAGTCGGTAAGCATCAGAGAGCCGGATGGCAGCCCCCGCTTTGTTTATTTTGGAGCGTTATGGAAGGAAGGAACATGAGTGGCTTTGAGAATGGGACCCATCTTTGTTCACGAGCTAAATCTGCTTTTGTGTACCTTGTAGTTGTGGGCTAGTTGAATAGTTTGATAATTTAGATTCTTTGGTGGATTTTTTGACTTGGTTAGGGTATAGATGAGTAGATGGTTTTTTTGGGATAATTTAGATTCTTTGGTGGATTTTTTGACTTGGTTGGGGTATATATGAGTAGATGGTTTTAGGATCAATTATAGGTTCTTTGGTGATTTTTGACATGTTGGGGGTATATACTTAAGGTAGATGGTTTGGGGTTTTCCACTTTTGTATAACTCTGTGCCTCCTTGGGAGCCTCGGTATCTTTTTTGATCTATATATTGCTTTTCTTTTGATAAAAAAAATAAAGTTATAATTGTGCTATATTAGATGAGGAATACATTATGCTCCATCAAAGAAAGGAGGGTGAAATCTTTCAAGAAGACAATCCACAGGCAAAATTCCCACACCTTACAGCTTCCTGACTGTCTAAGAAATGACTAACAAAATGAACTAGCGGGGATATTTTTCTTTTAGCCTATGTATCAACTTTTCGGTATGTTGATTCAAGCTCCCACGAGGAAGTGTAAAATAGTTCTGTAATGCAATACAAGCTCCCTCTCATCTATTGTAGAATGAGGAGAAAAACTCTTTTAAATTCATTTTGAAAATCCAGCTGATACAAAGGGTCTTATCTAAGAAGCATGACAGCAGATTGTCAGTAAATCTTCTGATAAAAAAGATTGTCAGTAAATCTCCTTGATTTTAGCAGTGAACAGATGGGGAAAAAATTCTAATAAAATAGAGATAAAGGCCGGAAATATTATCATAAAAGCTGGAGACTATCCTAATCTCTTGCTATAAACAAATTAAAACTTGACTAAAATAGGCTACAGTCTATGATCTCCTCAAATTGCTCAACAAAATAGGGCTCTAAACCCCAGAATTTAAATCCTGGCTTCTCTCTCTAGATCCTCAATGCTGAATTTGCTGAAGAGTAAGATTGTAATTAAATCCTCCTCGATTAGTAGTTAGTGACATCTAAACTCTCATACCTTTGAGATACTCAAATGTCTGAAATATTGCTATAATAGCTAATCCCAAGAAATTATCCCTCTTTTAAAATATTTAATAATCTTACATTTATGATCATGTAGGTTTGTTGATACGCATTTCACTAGGATTAACAAAGAGACCATCAAAATTAATCTTCATATGACGAATTCTGTAATGTTGTGCTCATAACTCTTGAGGCAAAATAAGTGACTCGAAGTTGAAAAGCAATGATTGTGATACATTTGTGTAAAAACCGTGGCTTTCAAGATCTGTAATCTGTTAATTGGGGCCTTTTGCTTTCGTTATTGGATAAGATAGGGTTTGGTGATAGTGGATCATTTGGATTAAGTGGTATATATCAACTACTAGATTCTGAGTCATATTCTTATTTCGTCTAACTTTCTTTATGTAGAAAACAGCAGAGAATTGTAAAAGGAATTCTTATGTATTTCAATGAATTAACATATGTATATATCTGGGAGAGATGATCTATATTTCCTAATCTATTACAACTCTACATGTTAGGATTCCTAACTAGTTACAACTCTATATGTTAAGTTTCCTAACTAGTTACAACTCTATATGTTAACACTTTAAGGCTCTATGGGCTTGAGGTAGGGGCCCCACTACTTGTTCTTATTAATTTACATTGATTCTTATTAATTTACAAAAGGAGGAAACATACATATTTATACTCTAGTGTTTGGGAAAAGGAGTTAGAGTAATTAGGAGGCCCAAGAGAGAAGGAAAGAATCTAAATGGATTGGAGACTAAACCTTAACACTCCTGTTTGGAGCTTGATTATTACATATAAGCTTCATTTGTTCATCATTCCTTGAAATCTCCAGCTCTTGCTGGAAGATGTCTGACCATATATGAGTTCACATGTACTAAGGCCATAGCTCGGACTGCAAGCCCCGACCATTTGGATCTCGCTACTCTATTCTTTGTTTCTTCACTTTTCCGAGATGTCGTAACCTCTAATGAAACCAACGCTAATACGCGATGTAGAACATCTTATACGTAGGTGAGTCTGGAGTCTGCATCATTGTGTGTAACAATCGGGTATGACCTCACCATTTTCACGACCGCCTTGACTGTTGTTCCTTTGATATAACGGAGAATAAGAGCTATTGTCCGTCCTGTTGTCGCTGAGGTGGTTGTAGGGGCCCAAGCCAACTCGCTCACGGGAAAGCGGGGATGTCGGTAGGGTGATGGTGAGATAGTTCGGTTACTCTGGTCGTCGATATCTCACGGATCTCATAGACTCCACGACTTGGTCTGGGTTTGGCACGCCGGATCCATAGGTGCGGGCTTACGATCGACATACTAGTGTGCGTGATATATCGATGTATGCTAACCCACGAAATAACCGCCGGAATTAAGTGAGTTACCTCGATGCACAGAAAATACTTGAGTTTCCCCAGTGCTGTGCAGAGAAAGTAATTTGAAGAGAATGTTGTTGAGTTCTGAATACCATCCACCAGTGTTTGCGCTTGTAATGTGTCTCATTAGCATAAAACAATAAAGTAAATGCACTCAGTGGGCCTGAATGATGATTAAAAACGGAATGATGCTGCTGCGGCCAGATCATGCGAGCCTCTGAACCCAGGCTCGCCCAAGCTTCAAATGGCTCGAGAAATTTGTTTGACCATATAAAGACGTGAATTTGCATTTGACGGACTCCACAGCAGGCAACAAAGAGCCGGTGGTTGCTCGCATATAAACACCTCCTCGGCAAGATCACCATGAAGAAAGACATTCTTGATATCAGTGAAAAAGGCCGTGAATGCATAAGCGACCGTAGAAAAACAATGACGACGATCTTGGCCACTAAGAGAAAGGTATCATAATGGTCTGAGCCATATCCCATTGATGTACCCCTTATGACAAGCGGGCGCCGTAGATCAATCCGACCATCGAGGTCCACCTTCCTTTGTATAAACCAACTGACCAACAAGAGACTTGCGGGGAGGAAGGCGCCAGTTCCCATGTCATTTGGAGTAAAGGCATCTATTTCCTCGACGTTACTATTTCCGGCCTGGATGAGAGAGGCTCCTAGTGCTTTTAGAAATTAGAAGCAGAAGACAAGGTGGAAACAAAGCAAATAGGAGTAAAGAGATAAGCGATATGAAGCTAAGAAAATTATAAATGGGATGTGGGTTAGAAGTAGATGGTGCCTTTCTAAATAGCGACCATTAGATCATCAGAGACGGTTCAGGCAAGGGATAGGAGATGGCTGCGGCATAAGAGATAGTCAATCTGAGGCCTTGAAGAGGAGGATGAATGGCTGAGTATATACGAGCGGTGATCCGACATGCGGAGGTGGGGAAGGGAAATCGGGAGAGGGTAAAACAAGAGGAATAGATAAGACATCTAGAGCAGAAGGACGCATTGCAGAGGAGAAGAAGGAGGTATCTTCAAAGAAGGTGACATTGGCAAAGATAAAGTAGTGATTAGTATCGGAATACAATGCAATGCTTTGAAGGCGCGAATAACCCGAGAAGACATAGTGGCTTTATGAAGGTTTGTCTTGCCTAGGAGTGAGAATATTTTTTTTTTTTTTTTTTTATGGATAAAGAAACATCATTGATCATAAAAAAGCAGTCAAAACACTTCTTAAGTACCACGAGGGTATACAAGGAATGGCTTAGAAGAATGACCAAAACATGAAGAAAATCTTGAGCCGAGAAAGCGATTACCTATACCCCATCAGTTAAAATTCCAAAATACTCCTGTCTCTATCCCCCTTGTGAACCACGTTGAAAATTTTGAACCGCATTTCTGATGAAAATTCTTGATGCATACATAGAGAAGGTCTCATTCTCGAAAACCCTCTGTTCTCTCACACCCTGCTTTACTTGAGAAAAGGCCTGGAGGCACCAGCCACTCCAAACTCATCTGCCTTCTTGCCCGCCTGTTCTTGCAGGGTGGGAGGACTGCTTCAGCAGCGAGAAAGGAAGACCGTCAGACCACTTATAGCGAAATAAGTTCCGTAGCGATCGGCCTTGAGTGTGATCAGACCGCGGATGGTTTGGGGTTTCCTCCTCCTCTTCACAAATGTAGCATACATTGGCGAAGGATCTTCCCTCTCTTTTGGAGTTGATGCAAGTCAACACTTTTGAATGCCTACAGCGAAAAACCCACCTTTAATGGGACCATAAAGTGTTCAGAAGCTGATAAGCGAGTGTTATGCAAAAATGGTGCGATTAAAGCCTCATCACAAGGCTTCATTGAATAGGCGTTAGTTTGCCTTACAAGACCAGCTTGTCTTCCACTGTTTGTTCATACTCGGGGATGGATCATTTTCATAAAATTTACCTCCCTCCTTCCCGATCATTGAATAAACACACTTGCTAAAAGCAGAGGGTCAGCCACCTTACATCTGAATCATCCCAAATCTCCTAATCATCGCATCTTTCACGAGTACTTACAGGCTAAACAATGTAGGAATGTTATACCTGAAGCCTCAGCCCCACCTGAGCATCTTTCAGGCGGTCTGTTCCCATCACCCGACCCTGAATTTTGCATTTAATCAGACCATATCTGACCTTCTTAATTTAACTTTATAATCACTTATCCCCTGAAAGCTATTTCTAACCAGGAGCACCACTTCCCAAATTCCCAGGCACACTTCTAATAGTCTTCCTCATCAAAATTCTGTCGTTTGCCAGCCTTACAACCATTTTCTAAGCGAGGCTTTGTTTAGATTGCCCAGCAAGCCTCGACCCCAGCCTTGACTTTTATACATGCACACGTGTGACTCCCCGAATGAGGCTTCTTTCGAAATTCCCCACCCAGCTGAGTCCCTGCAGATTTTTTCTGGCCTTTTGCACACGAGACTGGGAGGCCGGAAGCGGTATCGGCTAGATAGGGAGATTCCGACGAAATTCTAACCGATAAAGTGTAACTCTTACCTTTGGAATGTGTGCTTCGGTGGCTAGTCTCCTTCACAGACCTTTTCCTCGATCTGGTATCATCACGGGCGAAGCATGCGGGCCCAGGTGGGAGGCCCCGCGAATACGTAGTAGACGTTGGCGGCTCTGCTTGGCCAAAACTCATTCGGTACCTCGATATTCTCCGTACTCGATGAAGGGAAAATCGCTTTTTATAAGTTGATTTTCAGCCGAGAAGAGCCTCCCGAAGCGCGTTAAATCCCATTTCAGGCCGACGATTGGTTGATTTATCTTCGAACAACGAGGTATCATCTGCATAGAAGATGCAGCACCTCCGACTCCTCCTCCTCTGCTTTTGATTTTGCAGCGGACAAAATTCCCTTCCCACGGCCTTGTTGCAATCACCTTAATATGCTCCATTCCCGAGGCGAGAGATCACGGGGATAGGGGTCCTTAGAATCCTCGTGCCGGAGAAAAAGCCCTAAAACCCCATTGATAAGGATAGAGAAAAAGCGATGGGCATACACACGGGATCAGGAATATCCATCTTTGGCCAAAACCCATTCTTACTCATGGCCTGAAACATACTCCCGATTTACATGATCATAAGCCTTTTCAATGAGCTTGCAAACCACTCGCCATCATTCCTTTACCGGCTTCAGTCCTGCCTCATTCCTTGAATTAAAGCGCATCTGGATTTGCCTTCCTTGACAAAGGCGTTTAGGATGGAGAGAGATCGCACATCCAGCCCACCTTCTCGTTTATTTACATTTGGCCTTAGCGAGGATCTTATATAAGCTTCCTAGCAGACTAATGGGCACCTTAATCCAGCACCATCATGACACTTCCTTTTTGGAGATGGCACCGGAATGTAGCATTTAAACTTTTCAATAAATTTCTTCTTCTCATAGAATTCCTCAAGAAACTCCATCACTTCACCTTAACAAAACTCCCAAACAAAAGGACCAAAGCCACTGGAAACCGTCCATTGGGGCCTTATCACCATCGCAGCCTAAGTAATGGCCGTGTAGATCTCCCTCCTAGAAAACCTCGGTTTAAACTGTCAAGATCCTCTGCTCCTAGTTCTCCAAAGAAATACGTGGGAAAGGTGACGCCAAACCCGTGGATTCGATGCTACCGGGTCTTTAAACTCGTTAACAACTCCTTCCTAATGGCAATATCTTCTGAGCCACCCACTAATTTTAATTTTTGTCATTGCATTCCTCCTTCTATGAAGTTTGCCATTTCAGGAAAACTAAAGGTTTCGTCCCTTAAGCCAAAGCCTCGACTTTTTGTCTCCAAGCAGGCCTCCTCTAACAAGGACCATCTTCTCAGAGTCACCCTCGCTTTAGCCTCTCTCTTCGCTTCTTTCTAGAGACACCCATCCTTCACGTTATCCCAACAAACCATCCTAAAAAGGGCTTCAACCTTTCTAGTACCCACATTGCCAAAAACCTCCTTATTCCATACCTTTAGTTTGCTTTTTAAACCTTTAAGCATTTAGCCGTAATGAAACTTAACCTTAAAGCCAACCTGCCACCACCCTTCTTTAAGGAGATCTTTAAAGCCCTCGCTTTCAACCATGTTTTCAAACTGAAAGGAGGGTCCTGACCGAATACCTCCATTTAAGAGGATAGTATGGTCCGAAACTCGGTCTAAAAGGGTCACTGGATGATTCTATCAAGTAACTTTCCCAAATCCCGAGACTAAGAACCATCAACTCGACATTGCTCCGCCATTGGTGCCCCCCACTCCACGTAAAGGTCCCCTCGTAATGGCAAGTCTCACCCCTGTGTCGCCATGACAAAAGCGAAATCCACAGATACCGAAGAGTTTTCCACCTCGTTGCCATCAAGTGAAATGGATGCATTAAAATCTCCCCCAATACACCAAGGACCGGCCCATAAACCTCTCACTGACCCCAATTCCTCCCACTTTCCTTTGCCTGCAACCGACCATAAACCCCTGTGAAAATCCAACGAAATCCATCCTCCACATTTCGGAAAGAACAGGAGGCAGTAAAAATCCCGCACACTGTCTCATTGACCTCCAAGATTCTTTTATCCCACATCAGCAGGATGCCTCTAGCGGACCCCGAAGCATCAACTGACACCCACTCTGAGAACCTCCTCACTCCAAGCCGAGCTATCCGATGGTTCATATTTTGAACTTTTGTTTCCCCGTAGCACACACCAAATCCACCCTCTCGATCCCCGATAAATCGGCTTGATCACTTTTCTCTCAGATTATTCACCCTTCCTACATTCCACGATAAGATTTTTATCACATCCTAACTTTAACAAGAAATTTCCCTATCTCCGCTTGCACTTTTCCCACTTTTCCGTCCCGTAGTTTATCGTGCATTCCACTTTTCAGCTCCTATTCACACCTGTGGAACTGGCCAGTTCGAATCTGCTTCTACCCTTATTCCGCTTTCACCATTCGCGCATGAGTTCAATAATCTGATTCTCAAAGCCCTCAATCGCAAATCCCAAAAATTCACTGAACTTTACCAACATACTATCCTCCCAAGCCATACCCTTCAACTGCAAGGGGTCAGCATTAACGATGCCCTCCTCGCTCGCACTCCACCATCGCATCTTCTTGTCCGTCCTCCTCATTTCACTACCACACTTCCATCGGCACACACCCTCAATCTCCTTCTAGAACATGTGAACCCCTGCACCAAGAACCCCTCGCTGTGGGTCGGCCGAAAAAGAGAGAGACGGAATTATCAATAGGCATTGAAATCTCAAACCTGTTTAATAAATCCGGGTCGACCATTGGAGCCTCTATTCTCTGGTAATCCGCCTGCAATTGGGATTGATTCGTCACTGCTGCTTCCTCTCCATGCTTTTCGACGTCGGTATTCAAGTTCCCTTCTGCCTCGGCAATGATAGGAGATGACAAAGCCGTTAAATGGAATAACCGGAGGCCCCCTCTTTTTTTGAAATATGGCCTTAGTACCGGTCCAAGATGATAGCCCAATTTTGTCTCGTGAAAGTTCCAAACCGCCATTAAGCCTTAACTCGCCCGGCCCGGAAGAATTGGCCTGGGCAGCCCACCCAGCCCTTCTCCCCGCATCCTGATCCAAAAGCTGACCCGACATTCGACCCGGAATTTGACCCAACAACTTACCCGAGAAACTAATCCGAGTCGTCTCGCATAATCGACCCGAGACCACCGGGCCGACTGACTGATGAGGACTGGTGTTTGCCACCCACGCCTCCGCCGCATCCTCGATTGAGACCCTCCACTTTCCCCCAACAAGGCGAAACGCCCCTATCAGTCCCTCGTAAGATCTGTGGTTTCTCTCTTTTTTCTCGGGCTCGATACTGCCATATGTAGTGTGGAGACAATTCCCACCAGTCGCATCCGAAACCTCCACCTAACGCCACCTCCATCAGGTTCTAAGATCGTGCTTCTTCGCCTTACCAAGATCCTTCTCGCCCATCCCAACAGCCTTTCTGCCTCTTCGTCGACCGCTAGGAACTACGCATGCCTCTCCAATTTTCTCCATTACTTCCTAATTCACGTATGCACTGAAGTCCCACTACTCACCCAAGCTTTCCTCTGCGACCCCCGGTTACTACATCCCATGCTCCTTCCCAAGTTCTAGTGAACCAGTTGGTCCTAAAACTCTTTCCCAAAAAACATCAACACTCGATTCATTCTTCTTTTTTATTTTCAAACTCAAAAGCCGGGAGGCCCCTTCCTGCACTTAACAATGAGAGAATTTTTTTGATGTTCCACTCGCAACCTCGCCCATCTTCTACCACTCGACCCCTAACTGAAGGGTCTCGAACCCCACCACCCGACTGTGCATTCAGCCGATCCAAATTTCTCCCGAACTCCTTCTTCCCCAACTTCGACGCAGCATGTTCTTCCATCAAGTATTTTCTCTCGGGCCTTTACGAACCTCCGCTGGGAGGGTTAGAACGGCTTCAAATGGGGCCGGGGTAGAAGTTTAGCATTTCTCGCTTCTCCTCCCTCAAGGCCTTCTCGGCCTTCTCTTCCCTTGTATCTCTTCAATCGGATCTTACCCTAACAAGATTTTAAATTTTTCGCCAAAATCCTCCACTCCTGACTATGCCGTCTCCTTCGGGAACATCGATTGAAGCTTTTTTCCCCTGCAGTCCCTTACATCAACAACTGATGAACAGCCACCCCACTGTTAGAACCCTTTCCATTTTGTATCGCCTCCATCCTTCCTCCCAAACATTTTCCCGTTGAATCCCCCGGTCGCCTTTATCACAATCTTCTAAACCCGTCAATAGACGTAATCTAAACCAAGGCCCTCCGAATCTCGATCCACGGCGTAACCCCTTTCTTCTCTCCCGCATGCAACCTCTCAATCCTTTTTTGCATCTTCAACTCCAATCTCGACCGATTGGGCTTCAAAGCAACCATGTCTTCCTCCTTCGCCAGGAGGAGCATGGTGGGCCCCCTTAGCTCTCAGGAGAGAGAAAAACTATTAATGAACTTCCTAATTCATCATAGAAATGTTCCTAGGAGTGAGAATATGAACAAACAAACAATGTTATTAATGCAGGAGGGAGATAAAAGAGAGGCCGAGTAGGTGCAAGATGTTTGAGGGATCTGATCATGCAAAACGGAGGAAGGCATACGATTAATCAAATAACAGGCAGCTAAGATAGCATCCCCCCAGAAACTTTGAGGAACCCAGTGATTACAAGAGAGAACATAGCTTGTCTCTAACTAAATGACGATTCCTTACGCGCCACTGATTCATTGAGGAGTGTAAGCACAAGATGATTGGTAGAAGAATCCCACAAGACATAAAAGAAGATAATGATCGAGATAAATATTATTTGGCACATCATCTTAAAATACTAATGTTATATTGAATTGAGTGCTAATTTCAGCATGTGAAATTTTGAAAGATAGAAAATAACCTATCCTGAGTTTCACAAATACCCAAGTACATCGAATAAATTATCTAAAAACAAGTAACAAACTTAAAGTGTGAGGCAGACTGAAGGACTCAAACATCAATGTGAACAAGCCTTATATATACATTGTTCGAGGGATCTAAACGCTGTGGGAACAAGACACGAGTATGTTTCCCAAGCCGATAAACCACACTAAGAGTGATAACCAGAAATGAGGAACCCAACTTCCAAACTGAGAGGCTCTGATGACCAGACGACCAGTGGCGGAGAGAGGAGCCCTGTGGAAGTGCAGTGGGAACAAAGAGGCGAGCCAGGGCAAAAAGGCCAGACTCATGTCCATGCTAATCGTTCTCCCCGTGACGCCGGCCTCGTATGTCATGAGCAGAAAAGGAAGTACACAGCCAAAGGATCATGAGTCAACTTACTGTGGCTGAAACAAGGACAAAAGTGGCATGAAAATTACAGCAGTGGAGGTAGAGACACCTGAAATAATACTTAGGCTGATGGTTTGAGAACCATGGGCTAAGGTAATCGGCAGTAAAGGAGACGAAAAGGTAAAAGATGAAAAGGTCTTACGGACAGATATAGATGAGGGCCTAAAGATTGCCAGGATCCAAGGTGCGTATGAATGTGTAAGGCAAACAGACATTAATGGGTTCACAACATAATGGAGGAAGATTTGGCCGCTGAAGGAGAGACGAAGGCATCTCATATTCACCAAAAGAATGACCCACGAGGTGTGGATGATCCCCAGATGGCAAAACTCGAATACGCTGGAATATTTGTAAGACTGAGCCAAATGAGCAATATGAGGAGGTCGGCCATGTACGTATAGCATCAATCGTATCCGCCTATGGCAAGATGTTCATCGAGGACGCTTGTCCTCACCTCGTTACATCGCACCACCTCCGAATCACTCGGTGAAAGATCGAAATCATCACAGGCAACCTGGTAACTCGCATCGCATGGATTGAGGGTGAACGAGTGGTATAACCGAAAGCAAGAGCCTCATCAAAGCTTCTTGGAAAATAACCGTCCAAGGAGTATCTCGTTCCTGGAGGCTCTCAAAATCGCCCGAGGTTGCTGTAAGAATGATCATAAAGACTCGATCCATCTTGGACAGAGAAGTCTCAATATTAGTAGACTTTGGAAAAATAGAGATAAGTTCATCCTTAATTCGTCCACCATAAGAAGATATATCCATACCGAGTCAAGCTCAATCGGGCGATGAAGAATATTAATTCGAGGTGAGACGCCGATGCCATCATTAGTGTAAAGCTCTTCTACCCGATTCCGCAGTGTGTAGCAAAGCCTTATAGGCCCCAATATTATTTCTTGTAGTCTGCACTAGATTGTCAAGAATACAGCAAGCACGGGTTTTTTCCATCGGTATGTTTATCTTCGTAAATACTTGTAATCACAAAGAGTAAGATTGATCTCGTAACTGGCCACAACACAACCAAAGCGGTCCACCGAGTCCGCCCATGATCGACACTTCACTCCCTGAGCTGACCAAGGTAACCCAGAGTCGTATATGTAAGAATCTAAAGTTTGACCTTTTCTGCTATAGAGAAGTCTTTTCAGCCATAGAGATGAGAAATCTCAAGATAAACCAAATGCACACGACTTTGCTGGTCTTGAAATGTCAGTCTAAACACAAAAACAATGGAGATTCAAAGACGTAAAAACTAAAGAACAAAGTGGGCCGAGAGAGAAAACTAAGCATGGCTTTTCCTACGACGGCTGAAGCCGTGGGAGTGATGATGTCACTACAGTGATGCACCTACTAGAGGAGGCACGTGTAAAAACATTGTTACACGCGCCGGACCGGAGATCGACGTGTTTGAGCGCAGATGCATTTTTCATGAGGTCCAACTGGAGTAGATCGAGGAGGCGCTCCGTTGGTGTGTGCTCTTCTACTGAATGAGGTCGCCTAAAATCTCGCCGCAAAAGTTGTCAAGGCTATAAGGTAATTCACGATGGTTTGGCTTCCGTGAGGCTTCGTGAAGACTGTAACACGACCAAATTGTGACACCTGCCTTTGATGGGCTGCCTGACTGGCCACACGCGAACCTAAACCCTGGGTGATTTCAAACCTTTAATATGGCTCGATACCATGTTGAGAGGAAAGGAATACATTGATTCTCATTAATTTACAAAAGGAGGAAACATACATATTTATGCTCTAGTGTTAGGGAAAAAGAAAACAGAGTTAGAGTCTAATTAGGAAACTAAAGAGAGAAGGAAAAGAATCCTAAATGGATTAGGAGACTAAACCTTAATAGCTACCTCTCTCTCTTAAGAGGTTTAGAGGGGGGAGGGAGGGGTCAAAGTTTCCCATATGTTGTTTGATAAGGATACTGTGGTTTTTCTGTATGGCCTCTTTGGTTCAAATAACCTATTTAAGTTGGTTTGTTTTGTAGTTTGAGACTATTTTAGGCCTGAGAATGAACATAATAAAAAACTAGCTCATTCCAATTAAGAGGGTGGAAAATATGGAAGATTTAGCTTTTGAATTAGATTGTAAGGTGGGAGATTTTTCATTTGTTTACTGGTCTTCCTTTGGGTGCTCCTCATAAATTAGTAACTTCGAGGTGGAAAAGATGTGTGGAAGTGAACAATGTAATCCAAAGTACTTTATTGAACTTGCTGATTTATTTATTTATTTTTAGGATGCTTTGGAATTGAGACTATATTATTAGTGGGATTTCTTTGAAGTAAAATTCTAAAAGAAAGTCACATTTAGTAAAGAAGGCTCTTGTTTGTTTAGTTTAGAAAAAGGGGAGCTTGAGAGTTAGATGCCTTTCTTCAATCAATAAGACCTTTGCAGGTAGAGCTGGTGTTTTCATCAGAAATAGGGGCTTCTTAGAAGCAAATCACATGTGGAAAACATGGAGAAGATGAAAGGAAGGATAAGGGTATGGACTAAAGGATTGGGAGATTGTCAACAATAGTCTCCTTTTTAATGGGCAGTGGGGATAAGGGTAATGTTTTGGAAGGATAAGGAATCCAGAGATGAGCTGTGTTATTATTCCTCTCCTTATTTTCCATAGCTGCATTGATCAAGGTGTGAGTGCAAAATTGTGGAATCAATGAAAGGAGGGGGAAGGGGTTAGAATCTTGCTTCGCATTTGAAGTTTGAAAAATTGGGAGATCAATTATGTGAAGTGATTCTTTTGGAGTTTCTAGTAAAAAATGATGATTAGGAGAAGAGAAAATATGGTGATTTGTTTGAAACAAAGAGCAAAACCTTTTCCATTAAATCTCTTTACTTTATTTTAGAGCTGGGAAGATTCATGCCTTTCCTTTTGGGTGTTTGGAATTCCTCAGTTCCACCTAAGTTGAGCCTTTTTTATTGGGAAGCGGATTGGGGATTTTTTTTTTCTTTTAATCCTTGGATGAACTTTAGAGGAGAGGTTGAAAATTGGCGAATAATAGATGTTTCCTTTTTACTATCATAGAGGAATCAACTGATTGCATCATTTTGCATTGTGGCAAGATGAGGGTCTTATGGTAACTATTGTTTTCTCTCTTTGTGGTGTTTTGGGTATTATCTTCCTTAACAGGGTTTCTCTTAGGGCGCCAGCCAACACCTTTTGGGAAGAAACGGAAAAAGGTGCAGGAACAACTCAAGATGAGGGTGTTATGGTTGTGAGTTAGATATGAGCTGTGATCAAGTCAGCATAGATCAAGTCATGATCCTTGCATCCTAACTATGTATATATATTATGCTGTGTTGTAGATTCCTTATTTAACTAGACTGATTGCTGTGCTGTAACTTCCTTATTAAGCTAGACTAACTGTTGACATTGGTAATTTCTGAAAATCAGCCCAATTCAGCCTTGTAATAGCTGAAATTCAGCCTTGTAATATTCTGTAATACTCTACCAGCTTCTATATAATGATAGGAACTCTCATGATGAGAGCAGAAAAAATTCAATTCAATTCATCTGACATGGTATCAGAGCCATTTCAGAATTCTATAGTGTTTTTTTTAGTTTCTGTTATTTTTCTGCTGCTGCTGGGTATACTGCTGCCGCCTCTGGGTTTATTACTGCTGCTGCTGTTGAGGTTTGGTCATCTAGTCTACTGCTGGTTTTTTTCTGGGCTGAAATTTTCAGTTATTTTGGTATTCTTGGGTTTACAGTTTTTTGTGATTGCATTTGGTGGGTTATACTTCTTGTTTTCTGTTCATTTCGGGCATCATGTCAACTAGCAACGTTGATGTTATTGATGTGCGTTTGACGGGAAAAAATTATTCTACTTGGGAGTTCCAATTTCGAACTTTTGTCATGGGAAAAAAACTATGGGGTCACATAGATGGTAGCGATCCAACAAAACTACTGAGCCTACCAAATTGGCTCAATGGCAAGTCAAAGATTCTAGAGTCATGACATGAATTTTAGCATCTGTTGATTAGTTGGACTGCTAAAGACATGTGGGAGTATTTAAAGAAGGTTTATAATCAGGACAATGCAACAAAGCATTTTCAGTTAGAGTATGATATCGCTAATTACTCTCAAGGGAATCTCTCCATTCAAGATTATTTTTTTGGATTCCAAAGCTTATGGACTAAATTTGTGGACATGGTCTATGCAAAGGTACCTATTGAATCTCTTTCCGTTGTTCAAGAGATTCATGAGCAAAGCAAGAGAGATCAATTTTTGATGAAACTACCTCCTGAATTTGAGGCAATTCGCTCAAATCTGATGAATTGTTCTCCTTCTCCTTCTTTGGATGTCTGCTTTAGTGAATTACTTCGTGAAGAGCAACATCTTGCAGCACAAACTACTCTCCTATCTTCTAATAATCTCCTATACATGGATACAATCATTATATTATAGGAAACAAATATTTCTAATCATCTAGCTTGATTTTCTACCTTCTACATAAATTAGCTTCCTAAGAAGGGGTTGTGTTAGGGATGTTTTATGTCTTAAGTGAATGCTATGGGCATAATTTGGTGAAATATTGTAATTTATCAAAAAAAAAAAATTTGTGAAATATTGAAAATGATTGCTTGAGATTGGTAGGTTGAAATTGAAGTTTCCTCTTAACTTTGTTCAGTTCAGAAATGGAATCAATTCTTGTAAGTTTGAGGCCAAAAATATTTTGATCCATATGATAGTGATGTTGGGTAAAACTTCATTCATTATAGAACTAATATGAAACTCAGGAGTTTCAAGAAGTTGTAATGAAGGTATGGCATTTGTTTTTTCTTTAACTTAATATTGAATAGAACTTTTGTTTTTAAATAGTGCTTAATAGTATTAAATAGTTAGCTTTTTTTTTTTTTCTAATACTTATTTGTTAAGTATTGTTGTTTGCTTTTTATAGGTTAAAAGAATTTTCATCTGTTTTGCGATTATTGCTGATAGACTTTATCATCAGTATGTCTATTCAACTTGTATATATGGGTCATCGCACCTTCTGTGATAGTTGGCAAGCAACCAAACCATAAGTCATGCATGGGCAAATCTACTGTGTCAGAATATCATTTTGGATGTTCTCGAGTTGAACTTTATCGGTATGGCAGTGAGGATGTTTCCATTCATAAGTTAGTCTTTTTTTTTTGTCTGTTTTGTATTTTAACTTTAGTCTTATTGTGGTTTCTAGGGACCTTGCTTAGTTTTGATTTGTATGGTCCTTGCCTCTTCTATTCTCAGCATACACCAAAAAAAAATTTGACCAATATTTGGCTGTTGAGCCTTTTATGGGCATGCACAGAATTAGATCTGATAAAAAAATTATCACTTTTGATTCTTTTTTCAATTAAATTATCAGGATGTTTCTTGTAGGAACAAAGACATATTTATCGCTATTTGTTGACAGATGAACAATTTTAGAGATTTCTCTTGCTCAATATCAGTTTTGAAATCTCAATTTTAAAGCTTTCTCTTGCTCAACATCTGTTCAGAAATCTCATGGCAGCTTCAAGAATCCAGGCGTATCACATGAATTAACTTATCTTTAGGTTATGAAGTGATGTGTAATTATCAGGACGCATTTCTGCAATTTATTCTGCTTCCTAAATAGAGTCAGTGCAGTGATTTTAGAATTTTAAAGGGCTGCAATTCCCTAGACTCAAATGTCTCTTTTGAATGTTCATCCTATGGTACTTCTTAGATTTTCTTTTCATGCCCAGTAGATATCTTCCCTAGTATCCAATAATAATAATAATAATACTAATAATAATAATTTCCTTTAGGAATTGCATAGGGTTGAGAACTCTTTTTGAAATTCAGCATCAATTGTGTCATTTAAGAGCCTTGTTCATTTGCTCAGATTTCAATTCCCAGTAATTGCACTTGCAGGGATTGGAACTCTCTAGAATTTGAATTCTTCAGAAAAACCTCAAAGTATGTTTGCACATACAACAAATATCAATTACATGTTTCTAGTAAATAATATATAGTTGAACAGAAATCACATTTGTGCATCCATTTTCTTCCAGCCTAACTTGACTGGATACTATTTGGATGTGCACTTGCAGTGCTAAAAGAAACTTCCAAATTGTAGAGAATTTGATCATAAATACTTTTTGGCAGCCCATTCCCCCTGAAATTTCTTTATGTCATGTGAAGAGAAAAATAACTCTTTGATTTTCATTGATTAACAAAGTGAGGGAATTATACATATTTATACTCAAGTGTAAGAGCAAAGAAATATAAATAAATTTAGAGTCTTTTTTTTTTTTTTTTTTTTTTGATAGGTGAATTTGTTCAATTAGGAGACTAGAAGAGAAAGTAGTTTATGAGATTCTCAACTAATAGCTTTTTCTTCCTATTTTACTTGGGATGGATACATATATATATATATCTATACATGACAATTGAGTCTGATGACCTTGATTGTCTCCTATAAATTAGGGTCAAGGCACAAAACTTACCTAATATACAAGAGAATATCTCTAGGGAATAAAATCAGAATATACACCAGAATTTTAGGAAACTAATCTCTTAAAATCAGGACTACAACTAATCGCAGCCTAGATTGATTTCCTACACTCCCCCTCAAGCTAGGCGAGATATGTTCTCCAAATCAAGTACTATACTTAGCTCAGTAAAATTGGGCTAAAACAGAGCCTTGGTTAAGATATCCGTTGCTTGTTGCCTAGATGGAACATAGTTGAGGGAGATCATCTTGCTTTCAATTTTCTCACTGATGAAGTGTTTGTCAATCTCCACATGTTTAGTTTGATCATGATGTACTGGATTTTTGGCACCAATTGCCGATTCATTGTCACACATGATCCTGATAGAATCCGAAGCTCCAATCTTGAGTTCGTTTAGTAGTCGTTTTAGCCAAATTCCTTCACATATGCCTTAAGCTAACGCACGAAACTCAAATTTCAAAGACTTTATGCACAACAAGTTATTTTTGCTACGCCATGTCACTAGATTTCCCTAAATAAATGAGCAATATCCCGATGTGGTTTTCGTCACTAGAGATCTAGCCCACTGAGCATCAAGATAAACTTTCACGTCCAATTGATTTTTCGAACATAAGCCCCTTTCTGATCCTTCTTCAAGTACCCAGAATGGCAATTGCTGTTCCGCGATCTACGCGATGGGCTACCAAGAAAATGGCTAACAAGATTGGATCGCAAAACTTATATCCTGGATCTATGAGTCGATATATTAACTTTACCAACCAAGCCGCCGTATCGCCGAGGGTAATAGCCGGTATTAGGACTGCTAGTGGGTTTCCAATGTGCTCACACCACTCAGGCCGGGTCTCGTACGAGAATCCAGAACATACTTGTATCAGAGAGACTCAAATTCCTTGCCGTCAGGCCACTTCAACTCTTCAAGAAA
The DNA here is from genome assembly GCA_016808115.1 of Tetrastigma voinierianum. Taxonomy (NCBI): domain Eukaryota; kingdom Viridiplantae; phylum Streptophyta; class Magnoliopsida; order Vitales; family Vitaceae; genus Tetrastigma; species Tetrastigma voinierianum. The sequence goes on along the minus strand of JAEQBH010001716.1, from coordinate 143,272 downwards.
TATTTCAAGTGCCCCTAGTCTTTAATCTCGAATTCCTTGGACAATAGCATCTTAAGCCTTCTCATTTCTCCTTCGTCATTCCCTATGAGAACTATATCATCAACATATACAATCAAAATTGTGATTCCATTTGCTAAGTGTTCGACTTAATAGTAAGTGTGATCTGCTTGTGTTTGAGAGTATCCATCTTGTTTAAGTACTTTGGTGAATTTGTCAAACCATGCTTTAGGTGACTATTTAAGACCATATAATGCATTTCTTAGCTTAAAAACCTTCCCTTGTGTATCCTTAGTCTCAAATCCACCAGGTATATCCATATAAACTTCCTCAATCAAATCTCCATTCAAGAATGCGTTCTTGACATCAAGCTGAAACAGTGGCCAATCTTGGTTAACTGCGATTGATAGCAAGACACGATCTGTGTTAACCTTCGCTACAGGAGCAAAAGTCTCGTGATAATCAATTCCATATGATTGAGTGAACCCTTTAGCCACTAGTCGGGCTTTGGATCTGTCTACACTTCCACATGCCTTCTGCTTGATTGAGAACATCCATTTACAAACCCACTCGCCTTCTTCCATGTGGTAGCTTTGTTAACACCCATGCACCATTCTTTTCAAGAGCAGTATTCTTCTCTAAGGTTGCCTTGTGCTGGGCCTAAGGACCTTTAGAGCCTCATAGGACATAATTAGGAACCTTGATACTGCCTAGGATGTCGCAAATGCTTGAAACTTTGGAGACAAATTTGAGTAAGAGATGTAGCTGCGAAGAGGATGTTGAGTACATGATCGAACACCTTTTCTCTGTGCAATAGGAAGATCTAACTTTGGGTCATAACTTGACTGTGGACTAGATTCCACTTCATCTTGTAATCTTTCAGGTTTAGCTTGGCTTGGGAGAGTCTTTTGACTTTGCTGATTTGGTGCATGCAAATCAGGATTTTTCCTTCTTTCATAAACTATCACAGCATCATCAGGAAGAAGTAGATGTTTAGGATAGACAATGGGAAATAGCTCAGACCTGGTATTTGATGGAGATTTTTGTTGAATCATTGGTGTTTCTACATCTGAAACTGGAACCAGAATTGGAGTATTGGAGGAAGAAAACAAAGTGGAGGGCAAATGAGATAATGTACCTGGTTCAAGGAGTGATGTCCAATCCTTAGTTTTGCAATTCATTTAGGCATCTTCCCGACCAGAGAATTGAGTAGAATGGAGTTTCTTCCAAGAAAGTAACATCCATGGCATTATAAACCTACAGTGGACGGAGAGAAACATTTGTAGCCCCTTGGTTGGCTGGAGTATCCAAGAAAGATGCATTTAATTGCACGAGCATCAAGTTTACTATGCATTGTGTCAATAAGTGGACAAAACAGCAACCAAAAACTTAAAAAAGGAATTTGTGACACAAGTATTGAGGTAGGATATAGAACCTGAAATGTTTGCAAAGGTGAGTGAAATTTGAGAGTCCGAGAAGGCATTCAGTTGATTAGATATGTTGTCATAAGAATGGCTTTACCCCAGAATTTTTTAGGAACATTGGCTTGAAAAAGAAAAAATCGGGCAACCTCAAGTATATGACGATTTTTTACATTCAGCTACACTGTTTTGTTGTGGTGTGTGTCAACACAAGAGCTTTGTTGAACAATACCATGATATTTGAGATTTGAACCAAGACTTGAATTGAAGAAATCCATGGGCATTATCAGTTTTTAGAATTTGAATATTGGCTTTGAACTGGGTTTGAACCATGGCATGAAAATGCTGAAATATGTGCTTGGTTTCTGATTTTTCTTTCATAAGGAATGTCCAATTACACCCAGGTGATCATCAACTAACAATAAACCATCGTGCAAACGCTAGCTATAGGAAATTAGATGACCTAAATGAAAATGTGCCACATCATGATTTTTACCTCTTATTAATAATATTAGATCTAAAGACAATGGATCAATTGACACATGACCAACCGAATGGATTGAAGGAGTGTTGACATCAAGAACATAAAGGCCTGCACGAAAATCAGCATTGTCAATCGTCTTCCTCGAGCTCAAGTCCTGAAAAACTCAAGATTTAACAAGGAATTTAGTTTCACAGTTAAGGTCACGATTTAGACTACTGACTGAGATGAGATTGCAATCAAGATCAGGCACAAATAGCACAGATTTGAGAATAACTGTATTTGAGAGACAAATGATTCCTTTTCCGACCACTTTGGTGCGTGTACCATTGGCAATACATACTGTTTGAAGGCTATTACAAGGTGAGGGAAGATGTGAAAAGTGATCTATCACCTGTCATGTGGTTGGATGGACCTGAGTCCACCATCGAGATGAGGAGGGGATTTGGCCATGCAATGCACTGAACTCAGGTATTTTGTTGCTACTGAGGTATAGTGTTTGATATTAACCTTGTGTATAAGTTGCTGGAAGTTCTAACTGTTAGTGAATGGGACAGAAGTACCAGATTGAGATACTTCAGTAATGGCGGCATTCCCTTTATCTTCACGATATAGATTCAGCTTCCAGTCAGAAGGCTTTCCATGTAATTTCCAACTAGTGTCCTTCAAATGTCTAGGCTTTCGACAATGATCACACCAAGGGCGACCTTTCCTTGTTCGGTCGGTATTTTGAGAATAGGTACAGGCAGCAAATGCACCCTGATCTGATGGATTTTCTTTGATTGCTGCAAGTGCTGGAATTTCAGGAAATGTGGAATGATTGGGTGTCCCAGCATGGCTACGTTTTTGGCTCTCCTCCCTATGCACTTCAGAAAATGCCTCCGCAGACTTGGTAGTGTGGTTTTATTCGGGAATTCTTATATAATAAGAGATTTAATAGATCATCACTGAAGTCTAGTTGATACTTTTGATCTTCAGGACACACTTTGCATTCATGTGTCTCCAAGCAAAGATCTGGTGCACCAATGCTCTAGGTAAGAGTCGTGAAATAGATTTGTCACGGATTTTTGCCTTGTGAAGATAAGAAGTACTCTCCACAGAAAAGCTAGGTTGTGTTTAAGCTGTTGGAGGAAACGTTCCTATATTGCTTCCCAAGATCTACTGGTGTACAACAGGGAAATTTTCCTATATATAGTTGTGTAGAACTGATTAACCAGGACATAACCAGATTGTTCTGCTCTTAGATTCTGTATTTACTTTTGCTTGAGTCTGGTTCTAAAACCAGCACCAATGTGAGATATTCATGCTACTCACTAAACATAGACATCATCATTGATTAGGAACCACCCCAGAGGCTTAGTTGCTGGCCATTAGGTTTATTGGGTTGAGTGATAGGGACATAGATGTATCTATAGTTGGCTGGTATTAGTTGAGGAGCAGTAGGAATAGAGAGGGATTAGGTGTAGATGGATCCCTGGATGTCTGCTCAGGACTCTGCAGAGAGAGGTGATTTCGGAAGAAGGAGGAGGCTAAGAGTGACAGATTGTGAGAAAGAAAGAGTAGGGTTTCAGGGAGACCTAACATCTGATACTTTCATGAAGCTATATGAGATTCTCAGAATAGCTTCTTCTTCTATATTTTACTTCTTGGGTGGATACATATATATGACAATGTGAGTCCCAGGCTGTACCTTGATTGTCTCACTGAGTGGGGTCAATATAGACAAGCACTATTATACATGAATATCTCTAGGGAATAAAATCGGAATATACTTCACTGAATTTTTAGGAAACTGTATCAAAATCAGGACTACAAACCTAAATAAACCTAAGTTAGTTTCTACAAAAGGAAAGAAGGGAAAAGATTCTAAAATGGATTAAGAACTAAATCCTTAACATTTCAAAGTTTCTCTTTGTTTTTCAAGAGCCACACCCTTGAGTCTGTTCCATAAAATTTGTCTCTGAATTTGCTTGGTTGTGGTCTGAGTTTTGTTGTTAGGCTCTCTTTTCTTCTGTTTCCTTTTCTCATTCTTCCAGAAACATCTTTGCTCAGTAATATTTTCTACACAAGAAGTTCATGGAATTTCAAACGCAAGGTTGGATAACACAGCCTCATGCATTGGCAACGCTGAACTTCTGGGTAATGGTCCTTTGTATTCTTTTTGTTTAGTGTTTTGGCGTGGATTCCTACTTGGTTAAATGTTGCTGCATTTATACAATATTTTCAGAAGGCCTCAAACATGATTCACCTTTTCTTGCAGCATATGAAATTATTTTATCTTATATATTTTTAGAAGACCTTATTGCAAGCGTATTCAATTGACATTTAGTATTGATCTTTTCTAATCAAATTGCTGAATGAATTCTGCCATAGAAATAAGAATGATGACACAACTATCTGTTATTTTTAATTCAACAGCTGTTTTCCTAGTGGTTTATCTTGAAAATGTTGGGAGGATTATTTTTAATGTAGATTTGCAGATTTTGATATCTATAAGGATTGTCAAATAAGTTGATGGATTTGAAGTTGAGGACTAAAGGTTCTAGTATCACTTGCCCAGTTTCACAGACTGTTAAAAGCAAATATCTGCACTTTGTGTTTCTCATATACATATAACTTTATTATTGTTTTCTCTTTCACTATCTTGATGAATTACCTTTTTAACATCAAGATTATCTCGTTCTGTAAACAATCTTTAGTTTCCCAACTATAATGGATATTAAGGAAGTATTATGATTGAATTTCTATCATCTGAATTAAGAGTTTTATTTCGCTATAATCTATATCATTTCCTATACAATGGTAGAAACAAGAAAAGGTGCTTCTATCAGGAATTAATTGAATTGCACTCTGTATTACAGAGCTTTGGTTTATGAATCTCAGCTTCATGTGGTTGGTGATCCTATGAAATTATTTGTTGTTTTTATAAACACCTATACTGGTGTCAGAGAATTTAATATTTATAGTTGAACATCTTAAGAGGCACAATATAAAATTAATCCTTTTGCCTTCCTTTTATTTCTCAGGAGATGGTTTGTAATGGAATTATTACCCAGTGACTTCTAGATTCTAACTGATCAAAGAATGTGATGAGTTCAAATCTGCTTTAAAGTGACCAGAGCACAGTGCAATTTCAGCATAAACAATTTAAATTTTGAGGATTGTTATGATTAAAGAACGAACATGTAAGCACTGATTGGGAGGTGAAAAAGGAGGTCTCTAAGCGGATGATCAGAGGAGTGGGGGCAATGATTTTGGAGTGTTGTTTGTTAATGTTGTGAGAACATCGGGACATTCTCTCATTTTTTGGATTCTACCAGATGAAATTCAGTTATGAAAAGGAGGAAGGCCGTTATCTATTATCTTGTAGTTTGATCACGGGGAGGGACGATACAGGTTTTCACAGGAGTATATGGACCCAGTGTGTCTGAAATGGGAGGATTTTGGGATGAGTTAAATTTGTATTAGGGGATTATGGGGAGATTGTGGTATGTTGTGAGTTTCCAATTCAGGGAGATCAGTGAAAAGACAGGAATGTCAGATTTAAATCATTCAATGGCGATTCTCTGATTGGATGAAGCATTTGGTGCCTATCAGGGAGGGCTGTTTGGAGAGAGACTGTAATAGCATAAATAATTGGGATTGGATGTGATTTTCCAATTCTTGAGAATTAAAGACGCCAGTTAGTGAGTGGATTCAAAACATTCTTCTAGATTATTAAGATGTACTCAGTATTGGAAGGGACTCAAAATTTGAATAGCCTTCTCCCACTTTAGTTCCAGGAGTGTATGGCTTGAAGTGGAGGGGTTTAAGGGCTCATGTGGAGGATGGTGTGGAGCTTTGAGTTTAGGGGACACAGTTATGTGTTTAGTGGAAGAATGGCGTTAGTAGAAATCAAGAGTGGAATAAGGGTTTTGGTTGTGGATGGGCAAGAGTTTGTTGTCAATCTGGGTGGCCTGCCTTGGGACGAGTTAAAGAGTCGGAGCCTATTAGTGGAAAATGGATAGGGTGGGACTATGGAGATTCAAAGTGGGCGACGCCAGAAATCTCTTGAATGGAAGTCGGGAGAAATAAAACAGGAGGTGAGCTCAGAACACGGCTTTTTCATGGATGACAGCCTCTCATGAGAAGAGATCAACAAGTGTGTGGGATAAGTGTTAGGATAAATTTTATGTAATAACCATAGGAAGTAAAGGATTGAATTGTAGAAAGTGTTAAAGAATCTCTTTGGAGACCATGGGGGTTGGAGGGGCTAGTCAGAGGAATTTGCGTTTCTCTAGATTAACGAATGCTATGAGGCTATAAGTTTAGAAGTCCCTTTCAATGAAGAGAAGAGATTAAGAAACACAGTTTGACTGGAATGGGGATAAGGCTCTCGGGCCGGATGGTTTTACGGTGGCTTTTTGGAAATTTGGTTGAGATGTTGTAATTGGATATTTTGGGGTTGTTTAGGTACTCATGATCATGGGAATTTGTTAGAAGCACGAACTCAACCTTTATATGGTTTTAATTTCGAAAAGGAAGTTTGAAGATTTGAAGAATTTGGACAATAGATCCATGAGCTGTATAATTGTTACCAAGAAGTATTTCAGCTAACTGGGTTGAAAAAGGAGTGATGAACTCAATTGATTGAGTGGCGCATGAGAATGCTTTGTGGAAGGGAGACAAATTGCGATCGTCACTTGATTGTAATGAAGTAATCGATTCAATGAAGAAGAGGAAAGGAACAGTACTGCAGGAGAACTTGACATGGGGAAAACTACGACAAGATTAGCGGAATTTTCTCATGGTGTGAGGCCGAATAGGCTTCTGAGAAAAATGGACAGGAGGCCCATGGTCAAAGTGAGTGTATTTCATTTTCTTTTCAGGTCATGCTAGGCTGTGAGACCTGAAACTTTAAAGATTCAGGAGGTTAGGACTAAGGAGATCACTTTCCCCTTGCTCTCTTTGTCACAGGGATGGAAGCTTCTCTTTTGATGGAAAAAAGCGTGAGGAGTGGATTTAAACTGGGTTATAAGTTTGGGAAAAGATGGCCCGAAAGGCGGATGCATTGTTTGCGGGGATGACCTGCACATTTTATATGGGACAGGAGAATGAAATCAGTTTATCTTCATGGTGGGTTTGGCTTGGTTTGAAGAGCTTTATATCTATGGGTGACACATCAGGTGTGGTTAAAAGTTCCTTGATACCCCGGTGGGGAGGGTTGAGAGTGGAGAAGAATTTAGCCTTTGAGTTGGGTTGTGAGTGATATCTGGCCCGACTTATCTGGGGTTGTCGTTGGGAGCTAAGCGTAAGATTCCTGATGTGTGGGATGGGAGTGAGAGGAGGGTTTTCGAAAAAAGATGGCTAAGTGGAAGAAGTGATACATTTCTAAAGGCGAGGAGACACTTTAGATTAAGTTTGTTGTCTGATACGCCCACCATGTGCTATCCACATTGAATACTAGGAAAGTGTCAAGATCGGATTGGAAAAATTCAAAAGAGACTTCCTATGGGGAGGGTGAATAATGCCAGAGGAAGACATCAATTCATTGGATCTTTGTTTATTCAGTAAGAGTGAGAGGGCTCAGATATTAATGACTGCCTGGAAATTTCAACAGGCCTTATTAGGAAAATGGAATTGGAGATTGCTATGGAAGAGCTAATATGTTATTGTTTTTAGTATAAGTATGAAGAAATTTAGTTTCTTTGGCAAAGACAACTATAGAGGTTGGCCTTTGGAAGGATTCAGCAAAAGCATGTGTTTAGATAAAAACTGAAATTATTTCTTTTGTAATGGGGAAATGGGCGGGGGAAGTAGGACACCCAGGGAGGATGCTGGTGCGGTGGCTCCCTCTTGCTCCTAACTACCCTTCTCTCTCAGAAGGTGGCAGATCAAAAGGGGACATGGCGGTTTTATTAGGAAATCACCGGGAGAGATGGAGGTGGGTGCGAATTTTAACTTGTTGAGAGAGACTTTGCTTGATTTAAAATTAGAGGAGGCTGAATTTATAGTTGCTGACTGGTGCAAAAGCTTAAGAGGCCGACTCACCGGGTGATGAAATATGGTGGAATGGGGCAAAGGATGGTATTTTTCTGCAGCAGATCTAGTTATGGCCCGTTTTGGATATCGGGCGAACCTTGCACATTAAGATGATTGGAGATCTGTTGCTTTGAGGTGGGGTTTGTGTGGAGTGTGGTGGGGGAAGATTTTGACTATGGACCAACTCAAAAGAGGGCTACTTTCTCTTGCCAGTGGGTGTCCTTTTTGTGGGGCAAAAGGAAGAGATATGAGCACTCTTGATTCATTCTGCCTGGGATTTGAGAATTATGGTACCACTACATTCTCACCATACGAGGCGGTTGGGTTTTGTCCACATGGTCAAGAAATACAATGGTGCAGGTATGGCTCCCTCTCGAAAAAAAGGAAGCAAGTTTTAAGTGGGAGAAATGGCTCCTTTTGTGCTTGCTTTGGGCAATATGGATCGAAACAAAGTGGTTTTTGAGGATATGCGCCTCGTTAGATAGGCTGAAAACCTTTTTATAAGGTCGCTTCGCGAATGGACTACTATGATTCCCCGACGTGAATCTCTTTTAAGAGGAGTGTTTGGTTCTATGTAGTTCATGGGCCAAGTTGTCTCTAGATACTTAGTGTACTTATGGGGTGCCCGGTTGTGGCTTTCCCTTTTTTAATATAATGATTTTATTTGCCTATCAAAAAAAAAAAAAGAATTGAAAAGACCATTGCAATGTGCACTTCACATCATAATTGTTGAACTACTGTTTTTTCTAAAAGCATAAGCTTGTTCGATTTTGATGCACAATGCATTCATGCACTCTAACGCCTCCCTTACATTGAGCCCAGTTCCTGCATGTAGAGAGACACAAAGACTTATGGACCAACAACCTCAATCAACTTCTTTTGGGCTTTACTTAATAAATTGTGAATATGAATATGCAATATTAAGGTTTGCAAATATAACTTGCCACTAGACAAAGCTCTAATATCATTTTGAACTACCAAGTTTCCTCAAAGCTTAAGCTTGTAGAATTTGGTCTCACAATATATATGATGACTCTAACAAGGTGACTGTGTGCTCGAAAAGGAGAGTGGGGGTTAGAGGAAGGACCCTGGATGTTTGAACAAAGCTCGACTCTCCAAATGAAAGTCAGGCTTATAAAACAATGGGGAGGTGGAGGGAGGTTGGTGTTCTGAGAGTGAGGGAGGATTCGGGGTAGGGGCTGTGGAACGCACACGCAGCTGGTACCTCTGCCATGCTAGATCTATTTTTAGGAGAGGAATCAAGTTTTGGAAGGATTTGAAAGGGAGACGCCTTGTGTGCTTCGCTTTTGTTTGCTAGTCACGAGTCTAATGATGCTTGGGTGAAGGAATATTGGAGTTATCCAATGGATGGAGAGGGTCGGAACTCCCTTTTCACCTGACTCTTTAATGACTGGGAAGTGAAGGAGGTTCAAAGGCTTCTCTTTCAGCTTGGGTCAAAAGTTGTGGTTGAGGGGGTGGATGATAAGCTTTTTTGGACGTAAACAAAAGATGGTGTTTTCTGTAAAGTTGATGTACAAATCTCTGCAGCCTAGATCCTTCTCAGTCTTTTTCCATGGTTGATGGTTTGAGATCCGTGTGCAACCGAAGATTTTAACTCTAGATCAGCTTCTTAAAGGGAATTCCTCATAATAGATGTTATCTTTGTCTTGAGCAAGAAGAAACTGTGGACCATCTTCACATCCATTGTATCAAGACAAGATCTTTGTGGGAGCTCCTTTTCTCTCTTTTTTGGGTTACTTAGGTAAACCCCCTCTCTCAAAGACACTCTCTTAAGTTGGAAAGGTTTTAGGGTCGACAAAAAGTGGAAGAAGGTTTGGCAAGCAAGTCCTTTGTGTTTATTTTGGACAGTTTAGAAAGTCAGAATAATGGTTGCTTCTAAGGATGCGGTGTGTTTTCATACAGTGGTTGAAGAGCTCTTTGTTTTTTCTCTTTCTTTGGTTGGAGACCAAGTTGTCTTTAGTGGGTGGGCCTAATTTTATTAGGATTTATTGATCGTGGGCTAAAGTGAGGTTGGGGATTCTTTTATATATCCTAGCTGTTTTGTGCAGGGGCATGTTTGTCCTTGTTTTGTAGTTTCCAAGTCGCTACTTTAGCGCCTTTCTAATACATTTACTTTTGCTTATCAAAAAACAATGACAAATATACAAAATTCTCAAATCAACCCTAAATGAAAAACAAGTATCATAGAGTTCCATTGATTCTCAAAAGTATTGAGGTGAAAAGTTCTTATGTGAGTAATCCAATGCTCACAAACATATTAAAGTATGTGGGAATCTTTGCAACAAATGATGAGTTAATCTTTTTGGTTCCCACCTCCTTACAAAACATGTAACTATTGGGAAGTGAAAAGGATTTTTAGTCTTATGATTTATACAATAGTTTACCACTCAATATCATCGATGTAACAATATGCATATTGTGTTTCATGTGTGTTACCTCCAGTAATCTGTTCAGTACTTAGTAGAAGCTCATGCAAATAATCCCTATCTTTTTAACTCTCAATGCAAAGATGAAAGCTACATGTCCTTAGCACATGACGATTTGGGGATGACCTAAAAGGCCATATAACATGTAATCCCCATATCAATATGTTATATTTTTGGGACTCTAATCTAAGAGTTGACCAGCATTTTGTCCTTTAGAACTTATAACCCAAAAGCAAGACCCCAACTTCTTTTTTTTTTTCGATAACTCCAGGATGTTTAACTAAATTTTATATGCACTCACTATCCCACGCCCAAAGAATGTTCAGCAAACTCCAATGGCCTCGAGGGATTTTAATGTGAATCTATCAGGTTAAACCCCAAGATCTTAGACCAACTGAGCTACCCGCCTACCTCTCAAGGTTAAGACCAACTTCTTATGTTTAGAGACTATAATCGAGGGGCCAAAGCCAAAGGAAAAAAAATTAATCAAGGGTTTGAGCAATTTCATGATTCACATCAAAATGTCTTCCTCGATTTGTGTGGGCTTTAATCCAAGAATCAATGGTCCTATATATAAATAATATTATATGAACATATCTAAAAATAAATTCACATACAACTTAGGGGAGTATCATCTCTTATACCAACCACAAATCAAATAGAGTGCTCCATGTATAACAATCCCTAAGACATAGTTGTAAAAGGTGTGCTAAAGGACAATTCCAGCTCCACCCTCAACCACTTCCTAGTTATAGTGGCTTAATGCTAAGGAAGAAGCATGCTCCTTGTCAATATTTTTCTTTATAACACATTTATTTTTAAAATTTCTATCGATACATATTTTTTTATTGATAAAACAATAGCAGGCTTGATCAAAACAAGAGTATAAGTGATGAGTATACAAAGAAAGGCTCCAAGGACCAACAAGAAAAGGCTAGAGAACAGAAGAAACATATGTAAACTAAATTTCAAAAGGATAACATCCTAGGCATAACCATAGAATCTATACAAAAGCAGCCTAACAAAGGAGATATTTGCGTTTGGAATACAACTAACCCAAGTAAAAAGGGAACGGATAACAAAGTTTCAATCTCAGGGTTGAAAAAGTGGCATCTTCAAAAATAACTTTATTCCTTTCCTTCCAAATAGCCCAAAAAAGAATGAGGGGAGTTGCCCTCCAAAAAGATTTAGCCTTTTTCCTAACCGGAAAATGCAGCCAGCTTTGAAGAATCTTTCACAAGGAGGGGGCAGCCCAAGATTCCACCAAAGGCGTAAAAGAAGATCAAATGACGCCCCAAATTAATGGACAAGGATCTAATGTGCTCCATCTCTTCTTCCTCCCTCCCATAGAAGGGACATTTGCTTGCTAAATGAAAGCCTCTTTTCTTAAGTTGAGTTGGCGGAGGACTCCACTGCCTCCCAAGCAAAAAAGACAAACCAATTTCAAGGGACATATGGGTTCCATAGCACTTTGGTAGGACTTTAATAAGGAAAGGCACTCCTTCCATCAGTTAAAATAGGCCTTAACCGTGAAGCAAACTAAACATACCCTTCCAAATCATTTGTATCTCACTTAAGAGTAATAAAATTGTTGCTTGTTGCCAAAAGCCTCGAATTTCATCGCTTTTTTTTAATTATTTGTAAAATATTTATTTGGATCTTTAAACTTTTTCAGGCTTGATCGATTCTAAATCATATTTTAGAAAACTGACATGCGTCTTAAGTTGTGTTTCACTTTGCTTAGGCATGTAAGCTCTGTTTTGCTTAGCATGCATGTGGGCCTTTATAAATTAGGGGGAAAAAAACATAGTCGTGAGGTTCAAACACTTATTGTCCCACCAAACGCAGCTCTAATACCATGTTGAAAAACCAATTTTCCCGAAAAGCAACTAGTAGGGTATATATATATATATATATATATATATATATATATATGTACTGAAGGAGTATACTGTATGTACAAGAGGTCCCACCAAGGAACAAAAGAAATGGAAAAGCGAAGGCAAGACAAAAACCCACCTACCCACAAAACATCCACCAACCCTTATCTACAACCTAACCAAGTCAAAAAATTAACCAAGGATCTAGGCCTTTCAACAATGTACACATTTGACCAAGGCCATAGATTACAAATAAAAGAGGCTTTCATCCTTTAGGCTGAGAAATCTTTGTTTTCAAATGCGATGTAGTTCCATGGATGTCATGCTCTCTCAAACAAAACCTTTCCCATGGATACAAAATTCCTTTGGTTTTGATGCATACATATTAAGAATTTGATTCTAAAGAAAGTTCAATTACATATTTGTAATATTCATGAATATTTATCTGAAGAGGAATAATAGTTTTGTTGTACAGTGTGTGTGCGTGTGTGTGCGTGTTATGTTATATTAAAAGAAACTACCCAAAGGGTGCACCTGTTGACTAAATTCTTCCAGAAACGATATTTTTGCTCAGCCTTCCTGACACGATATCAACAAACAACAGTCAATCGAGGGAAATATCGGTCAATATTGCCGATATATCAGTTATGGCCCGACATAGCGGAATCAAAATCGGTAAAGCTGCAAATGCAAAGTGTGTTCGTAAATAAAAACAAAAATCATTTTTGGCCGATATATTGGCCTGTCATTATCCTTAGAAATTTTTCAAAAAAAAAAAAAACAATATTTAATGGGTGTCTCTGCTAATACATAAAATAAATAGTAGATAAGAGGATGCGAGAGAGAAATGAAAAGTCTTTTCTTAATAATCAATATCATTTACCAGATGTCTTCCTTAATAATTACTATCATTAATTATTTGTAGAAAAGAGAAGAAGATCAAGAGATTCGTTGAATTCTTATGTCTTCCTTAATAATTACTATCATTAATTATTATAAAAAATTGGAGAAAACCAAGACGATAGGAGAGAAAATAAAGGTCTTCATTTCATATAATGCTCAAACTAATTTGATATATAAATTGAATATATATTTAAATTTTGAATAATTTATAAATGATATATCTCCAATATATCCATAAAACTGGCACTCTAGCATATCCGCGTAAAAAACCGATATTTTATCCTCTTGGTGCACCATGAACACACAAGTGGTGGAAGGGCCCCTTGATACAAAAGGAAAGGAGAACAAAAACTCCTACACGCCAACCTCTAACCCAATAAGGACATAGACTAGTTATTTATAAACAATTCAGACTAAGAAACAAATTGCAGAAAAACAGTACTTTTTCAGCCTTGTACAGGGAGCCTTAGCTTTTTAAAATATTTTATTTTTCTTTAATAATTTTGGAAAAAGGCATATAAGGGCATTACTCACCTAACTTTTTCGTTTCTTCCAAATGTATGGGCTATACCACCCTAAAAGGCTCCCTAATTGTAATTGCCTACACCCAAAAAAGAGAGCAATAAGGGCTCCACATCATTGTTGTCTTCCATACCGCAAGAGAATATGATCCATTGACTCCTCATGATCAAGACAAAGAGAGCACCTATTAGCCAAAGGCCATCCTCTCTTGTAAATGGTCTAAAGTTAACACTTTGCCCTCATGATGCCTCCCCAAGGAAAAAAGCTAACCTTAGGAGGAACACCCCATTCCACACCACATTAGAAGGGAAGAACTCTTCCCTTGTAGCCTCAAGGATTCAATAGATTGATTTTACATAATCACTCTTAGCCACCCTCCTCACCGACTTGTCCTCCCCTCACCCCACCACTACCTTGTCTTGGAGTCTTGACAAAAAAAAACTCCAAATTAGTTTTTCTATTTGAATAGAACATGATTGTATAGATATGAAGGCATATTAATTTTTATCTATTTGAATTTTATACAGTTTATCTAATGGAAATTTAAGGCCATGCCATCATGTTTGGTTTTCACTTTGACATGTTTTATAATATGAGTATCCATCAATTCTAATTGCTGAAATTTCCCTAGTGGTGGCAAATTGAGATGCTTCAAAATAACTTATCAAATTTGGAAATTAATATCTCTAGTTTTATATGATAGCATTGGTATATATTGTTAAAAATCATTTAATTGCAAGAAAGATGTGAGCTAAAATTAAATATACATTTAGGAATGCCAACATTAATGTAGAAATTCTAGCCTTTTGTTTTGTTTTTCTCTGTGTTTGTGTTTCTTTCTATTGTCTCAACCAGTGGAGTGGAATTCTGATGAGATCAGCTAAATCTGAAATTCAAGGGAGGCTGTATCTCTGCTTACTTTCCAATGCTTCAATTCCAGATTCTGGATTTTACAGATCACGTTTGGACAGAATGCTTCTCACAGTGTTTTGGAAGGTAAACTTCATTCCTGATAGAGCTTTTTATTTATTTATGTTGAACCATCCTATAATTCTTTGTGATTGGTGTTCATTGGCTGATGTAAACTACATAGAAAAAAATTGTTGAGCTTTATCGGTTTTACAGATGGATGCATCTTGGATCCTTGTGAAGGAATATTCGACAATCCATTGTTATATGAAAAGGGGTACTCTCTGTCACATATATGGACATATTTATTGAATTACCTTCATTGTGTTTCTAGATCTTGAATGTCTTTTTTGTTTGAATTTTCTTGGTACAGCTATCAACCTATACTTTCTTTTGAAGCTGGACAAGAAATTGAATTATATAATTGCTATTGCGAAGGATGGAGTTTATGATGTCAATAAACGCTACACAAGAAAGTGGCATGAGGGTATTAAAATTATTGTAACACTCATTCAGTATCACTTATGAAAGTGCCATTATTTATTCTGCCATTCACATGCATGCATGCTGTTTTATTGACTTTTTGATGGAGCACAAATATTTTCATGTTATAGGTTTTGTCCCGGCGAAACATTACTACAGAGGGTGCACTCTCTGCTGTCCTTGCTAATATAACAAATGACTGTAGAAAAGGTTTTACATCTCAAGTACTTTCTACTCTTGGAGGAGCTTGATAGAATGAAACGGAAGAAATTGGAAAGAGATTACCATTCTAAAGAGATTATGCATCAACTTCATTACCTGGAAGACAGAGCTGGACAAAGAGTGGAGGATTTCAAGATCAGAATTTGGTTCTGATGACAATCGTCTTAAGTAGTTCTTCTCTTGCCCAGTTCAGACAGTACTGGATCAGCATGTGGATTTAGAATTACAATGCTTTTATCCTATCCTCCATTTATTCATTTTGAACTTCTTCTAAATCTAGGAGCTGTTGAAATCCTCAAGATGTTCAGAAGCATTGTTGTGGAGCCTAGGATTCCCTTTCGAACTATGCTTCCATAAAGAGAGATTCTAGTAGTGCAAAATTTTTGTGATCAGATGTTGCCCTTCAGTGAGTTGTTTGAAGCTCTTAGCCTGAAGTGAGTTGGGAATGATTGAGGTTGGAAATTTGTTTGGCTGGTGATCCTGTTAAAACATCCTTAGCGTTGCCTGTTGTGTTCGATGGGTTAGGTGATGTGATCCACAATTGTAACATCTGTGACAACTTTAGTAAAGACTCCTTCTCATTGCCACTTGTGAAGTTAAATAGAATTTGTTCTGGTTTAGTCCTTGCAAGTGGGGAGGAGCTTCCTTGGAATTGTATGTAAAACTTAACTGTCTTTTTTTCACTGTACCATTTATGTATAATTTATGCATTAAATGTTTATTTATTAACCACATTTTTTTCATTCTCTTTTTCAGGCCACATCCGCATTTGATGGACTTCAAAACTAAATGGGAGTGGAACCAATGTGCAAAAGGTACCGTGGAAACAAATTAACGATGAAACACCTTTGTCATAATTATGAGCAACCAAACAGAGGATAAGAAATAAAAAATAAAATATAACTGGATGATGAGAAGCTTGATATATGATGACTTTTAGGAATTTAAAGTGCACTGCTTTTTTTCCCCCTTCTGTTTCTTTCTACATTTTCTCAAGATACATTCTCAAATTTAAAGTGCAAAAGGTACTGTGAAACAAATTAACGATGAAACACCTTTTGTCATAATTATGAGCAACCAAACAGAGGATAAGAAATTAAAAAATAAAATATAACTGACATGAGAAGCTTGATATATGATGACTTTTAGGAATTTAAAGTGCACTGCTTTTTTTTCCCCCTTCTGTTTCTTTCTACATTTTCTCAAGATACATTCTCAAATATATTCAATTTGCAACCCGAGCCATCCTCTTGATAATGTTGACAACAGAGTTTATATCTCACACCTGTTCAAACAATTCGGGATCATTGTACAAATTTGACTTCTGTTTTAAGTTCCTATCCTGGGTTATTTATAGATTGACATGTGGTAGAATCTCAGGAGCTTCAAATTGAAAATGTTAAGGTACCAATTTGATTAAAAAAAAAAAAAGCTGTTTTATATGATACACTATATAAAAATGAGATGAAAATGATCACTCAAGCAGACTGAAATTTTATATGATATTTTTTCTCTTTATCGTCCACTAAGTCTCAAGTTCTAACTCACTTTTATCATATTATGTGTTTTATTAATTGAATTTGGTGTTGTAGGTTGTTGGATCATTTACAAAGTACTGGATAATAAGATGCAAGAACTTGTGGCATATGAGTTAATGTCAGCTAATGATGCTCCAGAGAGGGATCCAATGCATTGGTATGTTTTTCTGAAAACATAATGCTGTGGTTTGTCTATCCATAAGAAAACTTGATTGTGTGTCATTATATATATATAGACACACACACACACACACACAAAAGGCATGCATATATGTTGGGGCAGGTTAGTCTATGCATGCCCTTGATCATTCTTAACTAAAACCCCCCTTAATCCGGCTCTTCTGGATTCGAAAGGTGCTGGTCATTGAACCAAAGCATTGCTGGCACATTTAGGATTTACGTCTCTTAACAGGAGTGGCTAGTCCGCGAGACTGTTACTTCTCTTCGCTCAAACTTCATTTGGATATCAGGAAGTGTGGAGGAAAATCAAAAGAAGATAATTCTAAGGGAAAGTAAGAGAAAATAATTCTAAATAATTTAAATCTTTTCTCCAAGAGCATTTCAATGCCATTTCATTTAACACCGAACTCGAAATGTAGAGGTTTTGTAATAATTTAGCTATTTTATACCGTAAATTCCTTTTCTCTAAAACAAACAAGAATTTTGATATTCATCCTATTTTTTTCCCTCTTCTTGATACTTCCTAAGATTCAAAGGAAGCTTTAAGAAATGAAATCCAGAATCTAGCAGTAGCCAAATGATAGGAATGAGAAAGATTAGTGTATTTATCAAGAAGAGTACTTACAGAAGCAGGAAGGACTGGGAAGTTAATTTTGTTTTAAAATGTGAAAATATAGAATATAAATAAAGTTTTTTAATTAAATGCCAGAATTTAGAAGATATAGATCCAGAGTGTTTCATTGTTTCAAGATTATTATCAATTTGATGCCACCCATCTCTGAGCTGGTTTTGGAGCCAAATCTCTGGAAATATGACTGTTATGAGACTCAATCAAGGGACAGATAATGGAACTTCGATTGTGCCTGAGGGCAAAATAATTTACAAAGACATCATTTGGCTAAATTAGAAGTGATCCTGTTTCTGCTTGTCTCAGGTCCTCTTTTTGAGTTCTGTTCTAGGTGGAAGATTCTAGGTTGTTGCTAATGAGTGCTTTGGAATCAGATCAAGGAATGCTTTCTCTTATTAAAACCAACAGCAAATTTCGAGGGTTTGTTGCCATATATCCTGAGGTAGATGAGTTTAGTGAACTCCAATGTTGCTCTTTTTTCGATAAAGTGAAAATTATCAAAGGAAGATTTCAGCTGAGCACACCATTATACATGCAAAATAAACAAGGAAAACACCCAAAAAGAAGAAGCAAATGAGTTCAACAGATAAGTCTATTGGCATAATCATATCACCAAAGGAAGACCACCAGTATGTGCAAGTGTTATTCATGGAAAGTAAGCAAGGAAACATACAAAAGAGAGAAGCCAAGAAGAGTGACAGCTATGGCCCATCAAATGAGTTCAGAAGTTAAACTTTCCCAGTCAATTCTTTTTCATGCTTGTTAGTAAATTGCATTGAAACCTTCTGAAACTCAAGTGCAATTAGAACAGGTGACGGTTATCTCATAGTAAGTTCTACTTTTAGGAAAGCTTTGATGGATCTATACAAATCTAAGCAGATCTTTCACTATTAGATGGATGTTCAGATATTTTATGTGCTGTTCTGAATTTAAAATCATTCCAGGTAACTCTTAATTGATTGCTATGGATGAGTTTCAAATTTTAGCAGAGCAAACAGGGCAGTTTCTCCCTGAAGGTTTGTTTCCTTCTTATCTTTGGAATTCTTTCGGGAGCCCTATCTAGAACTGGGGTCATTCAAGAGCAATAGTTAAAATTTGTCAGAAAATATTAGATTCAGTATGCATTTAGTACGTTGGGAATGTAATTGGAAATATGATGGGAATGACAATGTATCATAATCTCATAGAAGGGAGGAATCAAAATCCTTGTAGGAATGGAATTTAAAATTATCTAGAATAATTAATGTTTTATTCTATTCTCATCCTCAAAAACAATCTAAGCACATTAAGCGAATAGGTGAGGGAATTGATTTCTCATTCTCATTCTCTATGAGAATAGCTGTCTAGTAGGCCTATATTCCTGCTGTCACTTTTTAGGATGCCCAAAAGTGTCAAAAACAGAATGGAGAAAATCTAGAGAGATTTTCTTTGCGGGGGAGGCTCTATAGTTAGAGAAATCCACCTAGTAATTTAGAACTCCGTAAGCCAGGGAAAGGACAAGGGTGGTTTGGGTATTAGAAGGCTTGACCTCCTAAATAGAGCTTTTTTGGGAAAGTGGGCTTGGAGGTTTGCAGTGGAGGATAATATATTTGGAGATCATGTATTAATACTAAGTATGGCTCTCAAAATGGGGGCCGGTTCACTCCTTACCTAGAAAGGAAGCTATATGATGAGTGCTGGAAGTCTTTTGCAAAAGGGGCGGTCGGCTTAAGAAAGGCGTGTTTTTAAATTGGGACGGTAGGAAAATCAGATTAAGGAAGGCACTTGGTGTGGAAGACAACCTTTATGTGAAGCTTTCACGACCTATATAGCATAGCCGGTTCAAAGTGAATTGCTAAGATTTGGGGAGGAAGATATGGTGGGAGGAGCACAGGATCAAAGTTTCGAGGTTTTTAATGATTGGGGTTGGAAGCTATTCGGGAGTTCATCGAAATGACTAGCAACATTAAATTTCCTCGGAAAAGGATAGACTGGTTTGGAAGAAGGGGGATGTGTCGAGGTCCTTCACAGTGAAAACTTATTCAATCTCCCTTGCAAATGCTATGGAACAGGCATATCTCTACAAAAGTTGGTTTTGCTGCAGGAGGTGTGGTGGGGTAAGGTTTCCTCCTTTCAGTTAAAGCGAGGTTTTCGATTGTGACATGTGTCCCTTTTGTAGAAAGGAGGAAGAAGAATTAGAGCATATTCTAATCCACTGCCAAGCAATATGGGGACAGTGGACTGATCTTTTCTCTGCTTTTGGTGTTAACTGGACTTGCCCTTTTCTAGCTAAAGACCTAATCCAAAGTTGGTGTTGACGGGCTCCCTTCTTTTATTACGGGCTATCTGGAAAGAGATGAACAAAATTATTTTTGAAGATGCTACTTTTTCCCTGTTGAGACTAAAGCTTTCAGTTATCCGATCGTTGTTTACATGTGCCGGATTTATTCCAAAGGCGGATATCAACTTTGTTAGATTGCTCTTGTATAGGTTCTATGGCTATGCCTAGGGTGTGGTTTTCTTTTTGGGATGGTTTGTTTGGCTCTTCTTTCTCTCTAACTCTTTTTTTTTTGGCCCTTCGTGGTCTCTATTGTATACGTCTTGTATACTCTCTCCCTTTTGGTCAATATACTGCTCTTTATCGATCCAAAAAAAAAAAAAAATCTAATGTTCTAAACATAACCTCAAGGAAATTCCTATTATTCTTGAAAGGTACTTAGTTTATTTTTAAAATCTTGCTTGTAAATTTGCTGCTTCCAATATATATGTACAAAGATTATAAGATAAATGTACTTTCTTTAAGATTATAAGATAAATGTACTTTCTTTAGATGTTAATGGTGGTGGGCTTCAGTATGATTTGGTGGGGAGACTTTGAAATAAGATGGTGATTAGATATTAAGTCTATTTTTAGACTGATGTCCCTATTCAGAACTTAGTCCTAGGATTTTGGGTGGTAAGATTAAGATAGTGGATGAAGGTGACATAAAAAAATTATGGTGAAAACCAGGATGGTTGGGCCTCTCTGAAGGTCTTAGGTCCTTGTACAATTCAGGGAAGAGCATTTCCAAAAATGATCTCTTTTGATTAAGAGAACCCAGATTTGGGATGAGGATGAGAATCAGGATGAAGTTGCTGAACAGAGTATCTGGTGTCAGTATGTACCCTCTAGACGGCATTCCCCTTTTTATTTAGTATAGCCATAGTCGCCAACACTTAAAAGAATAAAGTTTTCCCTGAAGGGTTCTTCAAAATGAGATAAGGCATAAGTCTCAACCTAAAAAATAAAATTCTATAAAATAAATAAATAAATCAGAAAAAAAATAGCAAAAAATCATATAATAAGAAAATTAGTTGTTTGTTAACCTCAATAGTTTCTAATTTGGTTCATTTTCCTCTCTTCCAAAATTTCATGATTGAGAGATAACCTCTAACCTTTTTTTATGAGTAAAAGCAAAATATATTAACCAGAAAAAGAAAACAAAGGGAAGCCCAAACTATATCGGAGGTATGTAGGCCAGCGGTAAGGTTTAGTCTCTAATCCATTTAGGATTTTTTTCCTTCTCTCTTTAATCTCCTAATTAGACTCTAACTTAGTTTCCTTTTTTGTCCTAATACTAGAGTATAGATATGTATGTTACACCTCCTTTGATTAATTAATGTAAATTAGAGAATTCCTTTTCTCTCAACATGGTATCAGGCCTTAGAGAATGTTAAATTTTAGGGTTAGGGTTTGTCGCGTGGTTAATTAAAATGACCATCGTCATTGTCGAGAAGTCACCTCCACCATCAGAACCTCTTGTCGCCGGCAACTTTTTCCGATGACCTCACCTCCAGCTAGCGACCCCACCATCAAGATCGTCTCCCCTAAATCTACCCACCGGAAGAGACCCCGGCATGAAACAGTGAGTCACGCACCGGCACGCGTATGTTCTTCAATTGGTGACTAAAACCACGTGCAAGCGTGTGGGAGCGCATGGCCAACTTTCTGGCAACGCCGCTCTCCCACCTGGGTCGTCCCTCCTCGACGACCTTCCCTAGCCCCCTGGTTCCCCTATCGGAAGCCTGCAACCGCACTTTTTTCTCTCTTTTGTGTCCGACAGTTGTACTTTTCTGGATTTTCTTGATTTTTCGACCACCTTGACAACATTTATAGAGTTTGAGGTTGTTTTGCCCCCCTCCCAGCAATTGTGGTTCATCCTTGAGATCTTTCATAGTTGTGGTTTCGTAATTTTTGGGTTTATATGTTTGCTTAAGGTTGATCTTTTCTCCCATTTGTTGCATCATTGTTTTACATCGGAGAAATTAGTTGCATACCCTCATTGCACTCAAGCATCCAAATCTACACTTGTTGCGTTTGTTACCCAGACCGATAATGCCTCTGCTTGCCTTTCACATTCCTCTAGATCCTAGATTCTTGATTCTAGAGTCTCTTATCATCTTTCTTGTAATAAAGACATTTTTTCTTCTCTCACCTTTACTTCTCATTTACCCATGGTTACTTTAGCTAATGGATCTCAAACCATAGCTAAAGGAATCGATTAAACATGTCCTCTTCCTTATCACCCTTTGCTTTTGTCCTTTATGTTCCAAATTCTCCTTTTAATTAGATTTCCATCAATAAGTTGACTCGTGACCTTAATTGTTTGATAACCTTTTCTGATAACTCTGTCAATTTGCAGGACCAGAGTACGGGATGGATTATTGGCATAGGACTTGAGTCTTAGGGCCCTCTCCTCATCTCGACCTTCATCTTCCATTGCTTGCACTTCCCATGAAACCTCCTCTCCTTATTCACGATCATCTTGGTCATCTAGAACATTTCGATTTCGAGGAGGAAAATGGTTCCTCGTTTTTCTAGTTTGTCCTCGGTGTAGTGTAAGTTATGTGGTTTAGGAGAGAACTTTGCTCGTGTCTCATTCGGAGCGCCTAGATCAATGGACAGAATCTCCTTTTGAGCTTGTCCGCACTGCTTTTTGGGGTCCTTCTCAGGCTGAGTCTACCTTAGGGTTCCGATATTTTGTTACTTTTATAGATGATTATTCTTGATGTACTTGGTCATTTTTAATGAAAACTACGTCTTTGAGTTATTCTACATTTTCCAAAAGTTTCATGCTAAAGTTCGAACTCAATTTAATACTTCTATTCATATCCTATGAAGTGATGATGCAAAGGAATATCTTTTTGCATCATTCTCCTCCTTTATGTCCTCACATGGGATTTTTCATCAGTCCTCTTGTGTTTACACTCCTTAACAGAATGGAGTGGCTGAGCGCAAGAACCATCATTTAGTTGAAACCGCTTACACTCCCCTACTCCATCATAGGACCTCAAGCGTTTTGGGAATATCAGCATCTTAGGCGCATATTATTTGATTAATCGTATGTCATCCTCCGTTTTACATGATCGGATCCCTCATTCTATCATTTTTCCTAATCAACCTCTCTTCTGCCTTCCTCCTCGTGTCTTTGGTTGTGTCTGTTTTTGTTCCTTATTCTTATTCTGAGCAAGACAGCTCTCCCTTAAACAACTAAGCAATGTCTTCTTGGGTTATTCTCGACTTCAAAGGGGTTATAGATGTTATTCTACTGTCACAAATCGATACTTCATCTCTGTTGATGTCACTTTTTTTGAGGATTCCTCTTTCTTCTCCAATGTCCTCATGTTTCAGATGACTTACATGTTCCTCTTGTCTTACCATCTCCAGATTTCCCTTCTTCACCTACGGATGCCATGACTCGACCACTTCAAGTTTACACTCGTCGTCCTCATCCTCCAACAGGGCCTCTTGTTGATTCATCTTCTATGCCACCGTCATCTCTTGCTCCGGTTCCACAACCGCCCAATGATCTACCTATTGCCATTCAGAAAGGTATTCTTTCTACTTGTAACCCGCATCCTGTTTATAATTTTCTAAGCTATCATCGTTTATCTTTTTACTTTGCCTTTGTTTCACACCTTTTGTACGTTTTAGTAAAAGCACTAGTGAGGCTCTCTCATCCAAATTTGAAGCAGGCAGTAACTAAGGCAATGGATGCTCTTTACTCCAATGGCACATAGAGCTTTACAATTTTTCCTCCCGGCAAGTCTCCCTGCTATTGTCGCTAAGGAGCACAAAGAAATGGGACCTAATGATCTCGTGTAGATTTGCTTAAGGCCATTTTGGTTGCCAAGGGTTATACTCAACAATATGGCTCAGACTATTATGATACATTTTCTCCGGTGGCCAAGATTGCCTCTGTTCGTGTTAGGGCATTTTTCGGCTTACGCCAAAAGCTTGATGGTTTGCAAAAATACTATGAAATGTAAACAGCCTAAACCCGCAAGTGCATGGGTCTCAAGTAATAAAAGTGGTTTTCAATTACGAACCGATTATTATTCCCACAAGGATTGTAGGTTTTGAAGGGGGATTGAGTACCCCGACTACTCAATTAATTCACTATTTGAGCTTCTAAATGAGTTGATTGTGAAATTGCCAAACCCCACCTAAAAGAAACTAAAATGAAACACAACTAATGCCCAAGTGAGAATCTGAACAGTAAATCTCAAGATACACCAAAAGAGAGACTTGTAGAGAATTAGGATTGATTACCATCTATGATGTTTCCATGTCTTGTCTTTTAAACCCGGGATTGGTTGATCTATGACTACCTGGTCCTAGAATTAGTACAAAGGATCCCACCTCTGCTCCCCTTCATGCTTTTCTCGTATACCTTATCTGCCGCCACGTCCTTCAGGTCGCTAATACGATACTTTTTCGAACGATTATTTTTTCCTATGGGTTTCCCATTGTCACCGGTTAATGCTTCTGCAATAGAGCTACTTTCGGAGTAAGCACAGAATTTAGCCACAATTACGTACATGTAATCCATACTTAATGGGTTTGATGTCCCCTCCTAGTGAAATTCACCTAGTACTAGACTTTTCTAATTCCCTAGGTCTCTTTAACTAGGTTATTTAGTATTCCAAGTGATTAATCGTCACCTTAAGAGAATTAGAACCAGATTTAAGGGCTTAGAACCAGTTTTTTGCTTGACTTGGACTCACTTACTCTATTTCATTTTTTAAGTAGAAAAATAAAATAAAAATAAACTGTAAGTGATGAAGTCCTGCAAGATCTCGAATGACTCCCAGAAAATGGTCAATCTTCATTCTCCAATAGGTAAGTGAAAGTAATTTTGACCATCAATTGATTGAATGGTTAGCATTCACCAAATAATAATAACAGATTTAATCCCCTGTTTCATGCTATTTTGCACGGTGTACAAAACAAATAAAAACAAATATGGTAACCTAGTGGATAATTAGACAAAACACAAGAGACTAAGAATGAATGCAAGGATGGGCAACCCAAGTTCAGTGATTGTAGTGATCCTATCATGTTGAAAGATACATACGTGATATTTACGGTCGACTATTTATAAAATTTTTTGAGATTTAATCTTTATTTCCCCTGTTTTCCCTGTATTTTAAGCATATTAGATTAATTAGAATAGTTTCTTTTTTGGTGTAAATTTAATAACTCTTATATTTAGGCTTGTACATATATGGTGAGGATAAGAAAATATTACTTACAAAAATTTTCAAAACCCACACGATATCAAAGCTTGTGTTCTTGCATTTTTCTCTCAGCAGCTTATCCCTGGGCTAATCCTTGGGCAACCTTCAATGTCGACCAACCCTCTAATGGTGTTCATTGCCATAGACTCTTCATGACCTTTATTGTTGTTCTGCTGCTTCATTTTGTGTTCTGTTCTTTTTATGTTCTTTTTTAATCTTTACCAGCCATGTCGAAATGCCCAAACCCACCAACCCTACCACATAATCAACAGCTTCTATAGCCAAATTTCTATCTACACCAAAAATTCTAGCCTTGAATTGCCACTGTTAAGGTGAATGGAAGGAATTTCATGGAGTTGTGCCATGAATGGCCTAAGTAATTTCTCCATTACAAAAGGGAAATTAAAGTATGTAACCAGAAAAATAAAGACGCCAACCAAGGGTGACGCAGCATACGAGTTTTAGGTGGCTGAAAACTTGATGCTGATATCTTGATTGCAGCATTCTATGCGGTCAGAGATCAGCAAAACATACCTTCTCCTTCCTAAAGCCAAAGACATTTGGGGACCTTGAAACATACTCGAAAGTAGGTTTTCCTTTTCAGATAAAAGGAAAGATTATCAAGACAAGGCAAGGATCATCCGATGCTGCAGATTACTACAATACTCTCAAGGGTCTACTGACATAGATCTTTATCAGAAGGTAGAAATGGAATATGCTCCTAACACAAAGAAGTTGAAGCATATGTTAAAGATGGAGCAAGTCTTCAATTTCTGGTGGGCCTCAACCCATGTTTGATGAACTAAGTGATTGTGCGTCCTTGGGGACACCTAATGAATTGTGAAGTAGAAGAAATGACAATCCTATTGTTCCCTCTCAGATCCTGTTTTTGTTTTTTGGCAAACTGCCATAGGAGCATGTCGCAAAGAACCCTTTTTTTTTTTTTCCTTTTCTGTGATAGGCAAACAGGAATTTTTTATTAAAAACCAAACAGAAGCCAAGGAGACAGGTTCTGGCGTGAAGTAGGGGGTATATTGAGAGTCAACAGACCTGTACAAAAAGAAGGGAAAAAACAAAACTTACCGCCCTAAGAAGACCAAGCGCTAGAGAATGCGCAAAAAAATTCTTACAACAGAGAAATCCACACTGGCAGTTAACACTTGACACTTAACCCAGCCTAGGAATTAAGAGAAAGTGAAAGAAAACTTCAGTCTGTTGAGAGAAGCTGGAATCTTCAAATACAATTCTGTTTCTCTCCTTCCAAATAGCCCATAGGAGAGACTAAGAGGAGCCGTCAACCATAATTTTCCGACTTTCTTCCTTATAGGAAAAACAGTCCAGGCTCTAGGAGAGGTCTACCGATACAGTCTAGTCCTGAATAGAGAAGAGAGCAGCTTACCCACAAACCCCTACAATTGGTGGGGCAAAAGAGCCTTGATTTAGGTGGTGTTTATTTTTTTACTTAATGCCTAATATAACTGTTGAGCTTTGCATGCTGAAAGTATTTAATAAAGATGTTGATCGTTGTTGCTTTTTAAACATTTCAGAAGAAATAAGGATGACAATGGGATGGATTATTTCGGGTTCCCGCCCGCCTCGCTCTTAATGAGATCTTAGCCGCTTTTAATTATAATCGCTTTTAGCGCGTGTATTGCTAATTCCGGCCCCACTCGATTATATTTTTAAAATAAAGCTTTTATTATTTTATTTTATACTTAATATAATAATAATAATACCAGAATGTTTTTTAATAAATAATTTATAAAATTCATAATATTTTTATTTTTTAGGAAATATATTAATTTTAATATAATAAAATAAAAGCAAATATATAAAAAGTGAAAAACAAAAATCAAATGTAAACTGATATGGGTTCGTAATTTTCTCATCTCGCCTCATCCGGGCTTAATTTTTTAAACGGCAATTGAAAAAAAATGAAACAGGCTAAGATTCGGGATGGAGCCATACTCGTC
Source organism: Tetrastigma voinierianum (assembly GCA_016808115.1). Taxonomy (NCBI): domain Eukaryota; kingdom Viridiplantae; phylum Streptophyta; class Magnoliopsida; order Vitales; family Vitaceae; genus Tetrastigma; species Tetrastigma voinierianum. The sequence continues at coordinate 116,129 of JAEQBH010001716.1, read as the reverse complement.
AGCGCTATATTAATAAGTACTAGTAATGTATATTGTAGCCTTCTCACTTGTTGGATATGATTGAATTTTCTTGTTTTAGTAGAAATGAAACACGAGATAGAAAAACGAAAATATTTTAAACTTTTTCTGTCGGAACTTTTAAAATTTATTGATAAGTCGTAAGAAAATTTTAAAAAGCAAACGAACATCTTTGAAAAGGTATTTAGGCTTTTCGGCGTTAAGTTAAAAAGAAGCAATACCTTAGTCTTTATGATCATTTATGAAATACGCTAGCTATCTGAGATGGAAGGCAGCATCATAGAATTTTTTTATTATTAGTACTTATATCCTAGACCAATCCATCTGGCTATCAAACACCCTACAATCACCCAAAAAGCATCTATAGCATGAACTTTGACTAGTCTTAAAGTCAATTCTTTTGGCTCAATTTCACTGTGAGTTGTATTGTTATAGTTGTTGACATTTGCAGTGCTGCAGATCCATTGGCTTATATAATTCAGGACTAAACATGCTTTCCCAGATTCCCCTGAATTAACTTTTTTCTTATCTTTTTTTTTTTTTTAAATTCCTAGGGAACATGATATTTTCATGTAGGGCCTACTTATTTTTAGTTAAATCGTTGTTGACCTCAGCTATTTTTGTGTCAAGTGTTTCACGCGGTCTCGTCTTCTTGAGCTTTTTCGCATTTTTGTTTTTCAGGGTGGTCGAGGGAAGCAAAGATGGAGGACGCGGCTGGCATGTTTTAGATGAGCAATCCTCCCAGAGGTTTGAAAACTCCTTCCAGTAAACATTTAAGGTTAATTCAGCAGGTTTTATATCCACTGCATTCAGGTAAATATTTTCATAGAATCTCCATTTGAATGGAAATTTTTCCTAGGCATTAATTAATTTTGGATAAGCATGGCATGGCAGGTTCAGGTTTCTGAAAGTACTAAATGATGAAGAAACATCTCGCCTGCAACTAGGTAGCATTGACCTCTATGCGAGAGGCAGTTAGAGTCAGATCCAGGGTGCTCTGTTATTTCGTTATAGAACTCCAATTGAAAGTGCTATTATTAGTAAGTAATAATAATTCAACTGCCCATCTGCCTGCATTAATCATATTTATATGGCCAAAGGAAGGGTGAGTGGCCCTGTTAGAAATGTGCCTCAAAAAATAGCATCATGTACTAGAGAAAGAGAAGGTGTAAGATGAATTGTTATTGTTATTTGTATGTGAGCTTTTCTAAATTGAACTATTGTGGTCTTAACCATCACATCGATCATTTGAAAATTAAAGTCCACAGCTCAGAATTACTATTGACTTCTCTGAGTTTCCTCCCCCCTAAGGGTCTGAAAAATCTAAACAAATTCAATAATAAAAACGGGCCATTTTTCATTTCCACGAGGATAACCTGAGTTTGGCCCAAACTAGAGATTCCGAAGGAAATTTATGATATAACACGCGGAATTCTGACTTCTGAAAAAAATGTCGACATAAATAGACCACCCCCTTTCTCATAATTCACACATGGAATTGTGGATTTGCATGTATATATTTTTAATCAAAATTCTGAAAAAGATTAAAATTGAAAGGTTAATGATAATTCCAAATTACTCATATTATGTTATCACCACCATCTTCTTCTTTTCTTTGCTCCTCCTCTTAGAATCAGTGGGGGTTCAATTCAATGGTCCTCAATCTTCTTCAATCCCTTCATATCAGTGGTTTCCACCCTGCATTATCAAACCAACCATTGTCTTTATTAATAAATAACATTGTGGACAAATGAAGTCTGAATGGGGAACTGTGTCAAGCAACAAGTGACCGGGCAATATATATTTATGACATATGCATCTTACCCTCCTTTCAGATGGAAATTACTGTTCAATCTAGTTGATAGGCCCATTGGTCAGCCAAGGTCAACATTTTTTCTTTATCAGAATAGTTAAAATGCCAACATGGCTCACACAACAACATGAATATTAATTCCAAAAGAAAGAACGAATTTTTTGCTATCATTCATAAATTACATCTCATGCTCCATAGTTCAACGATGATGGTGTGGATTTTGTAATTCAATTAAGTTGGCTTTCGGTTTGTAACTCATAGTAGAGCAGTAAACCCTAAGTTTGATCAGGTCCATGTATTCTGTAAGGGTCCCTAACTCTAAAACTTGTTTTTGTTTCTGATAAAAAAAATGATGGCGTGAGTTTTTAGTGCCCTTTTAAAATTATTCTTTGTTCAGAAACATGGGAGAATATCCTAATCATGAAACATCTAATAATAACAAGCATAGGAAGGCACCCACCCTCTGGACTGGTGCAACATGTGCAAGCAAAGTGAGAAATCTGCCAACCACCTTTACATCCGATCATTCAATGGCTTGCAAACTGTGGTCTTTCAGGTTCCTATCTCTGGGTCCCATGCACTTAGAAAAATTGAAGGGGAACACAGAATCCTCCTCTAGGAATCACTAGACTTCAGGGAATCAACTTCTTGTAGTAGAAACGGAAAGATAATTTTCCTAAAATCCTTGTTTTATTGGAAAAGGGATTTTTTTTTTTATTATTTAATGGGTAAAAAGCAGAGTCTATTGAAAAACCAAAAGCAAAACAGCTGTCGGCTGCCGAGAAGTATACAGCGAGTATACACAGAGAAGGAAAGAGAAGGGGCAAAGAACCACCCACCAACCCTCGTCTATAACCCATCCAAGACAAAAAATCTATCAGAATCAGATTTTTCTGTACTATGCACATTAGACCAAGACCACAAATTAAAAAGTCAAGAGGTCTTCAGACTATGAACCAAGCAGCGCTCATCATCAAAAAGCAATCGCCTTGTTCCTCTCACGCAAATGGACCAAAAGCAGGCAAAAGGGTTGTTGGAAGGAATCTTCTGGGGAGTGAGATTGGCCTTTTCTAAAATCTATTCATTAACAGATTGGTGAGGGCCTAGATCCTTTTGTGTTTGTATGAATTCCGTCCCTTGTAGTTTTGGCTGTATACTTCACCTTTTTATAAATTATATTTGTGGTAGGTTGGTGCTCCTAGGTCTTTTGTATTGTATAATATTTCCTCTGGCTGGCCTTTAGTGGTGACATGTTGCCCATCCAGAAGACTGAAATTCTCTTTGATTTCTTCGCTTTAGTTAATCCTCTTTCTCTAGAGCTAGTTTTATTGATAGGTTGGGCCCTTGTTGAGGTTGCTTTTTGTTCATTGTGTTTGGTGGACTTCCTCTTCTGTTCTGCCCACGTTTATGGCAAGAATGTAGGTGTTGCATACCTTTTCGCTACCTCAAATGGCTATTTTGGCATCTCTTTTCAATAGAATTTGATACTTACCTAAATATATATTTCTTCCTCTGTCCCTTTAAGTTTTGCTCATAAAATTACTGCTAAGCCAAGACCATTCCATTTTTAAGCATTATTTATGTTTTATAAATTAAATACATAATAAGTTTGAAATCATAGTAAATTGAACTGTTAAACAAATTCAATTTATCAAAAAATCGCAGCCCCAGACATGTTGGATTAGGCTTTCACCATCACATCTAAAAACCAATTGGTATCACTAATAAGAGGACAAAACACTTTATAGTATTATTTTCACACTCACAGGTTTGTTCTAAAAGTTCATCAATTAAGAGACCCATCCCTAGGCTTAAGAGTGGCATTGTTGTACTCTAATAATCCCTCTGCCAATATGACTATCTCATGAGTCAAACTCATGACCTTTGGCTCCTACACAACACCATGTGGGATCAAGCTTTGACCATCTCATCTGAAAACCGAAAACCAATTCATGCTCAATGAAAGTATGGTATACCTTTGGTAGCATTTGACAACTGTTAAAGGCGTGATATTCATATTAAACCCAAATCCTACAAGCTTGAGCTTTTAGGAGAATAGGTTGTTTGACATGGATGGTATCAGAGCTTGGTTTGGCGGGGAGTACGAGTTGACCGCATAACACTGATTTATTCCCTATTTGTTGATTTGAAAAGTCAATGGAGGACTCTATTTGGTTTGTTTGACTCTTCACGTGCGAGTATGGGGCTGCACGTGAGAGGGGTGTTAAGGGCATGATATTTCATATTAAACCTTAGGAGAGTTGGTCGTTTGACAACAACAAACCTCTCAAGCCTATTCTAAATATCATTGTTTGAGTGAAGTCATCCCTAGACTGAAAAAGGGCATTGTTGCAACCCAACAACAACATATACATACATAGAAAAACAATAAGAAAGAACCATTATAAGACAGTGAACAAGTTGAAAGGCAATCAAAGCAAATTAAAACAAAAACTGAAAAAGCAGAAGGCAAGCATGAAAAAATAAATAAAATGAAATAATAAAACAGAGGAGAAAGAATAGACATGTTTTTAGAAAGAGAAACTCACGTGGATCCATATAGAACAAGCTTTTGAACTTTCGTGATTTCAGAACCAGATTGATTGTCCTCAATAAAAATTGTCAAGCTGATCCAAGTAAACAAGTAGGATCAACTAACGGTCTCCAAGTTGCCACAGCAAAAAAGGAGTGTATATGAACACAAACAAATTCAACATACCTGCGAACATTTTGAAACTTGACATACTTTAAAACTATTGGCTTCCCCTACAAAAGAAAAATAATTGTAGCATAATGCACTCAATAAAATAATATTGAAGCTATTACATGCTAAACCAGTTCAATTTCATTAAGAAACAATATAGCAATGGAACTTGCATCTATGTACCAAACACTACCTCAAGGTTATCCGAGGAAAAAACAACTGTATCACTTGGGGGAAAGTCATTGACATTGCTGGATAAAAACATTACAAATAAGAACATCTGAATAAAATCACAATGAAATAAAACATTGTATACTTTTCATCAAATCTATAAAAGAAACTGTACATCTAGCAAACAATACCTAAATCATATGCTCCTTATTTGAGAAAAGTTTCACAGTCTTGGGACCTGTAAACTAACTTTGCATTAGATTCATGAAGATAATCAACTTAAGATGAGACAGAGAAAAGAGACTTTAATAGAAAATTAAAAGAAAAACAGGAAAAGAAGTTACAAATCCTAAAGAAAATGCCTTCTAGGAAAACCAGTAAAAGAAGCTACAAGTCCTAAAGAAAATGTTCTATTAGGAACACTTTTTTTGGGGGGGATATTAGGAACACCGAACAAATTAAGACAACATCAAAGGGAAGATTACATCCCTACATCCTAAAAATATTCTACCATTCCAAGTTTGAAGGGAAGATTCCATGTAGCTTAATTAGCCACTTTTTTTTTTTTTTGGATTAGATAAAATAAATATATTAGAAAGCAGGAGAAAAATCAACCCCCCAATACACACACACACACCTTGTACAAAAAAAACCCTCAATCATTCACATCTCACCCAATCAATGAAGCCCACCAAAGTCGAAGGACCATTTTCTACTGACAACTTAGTCTCCAACCAAAGCAAAAAAAGAAACCCGAACTTTAGTTTCTGTCGACGACTTAGTCTCCCACCCATGAATTTAAAGCACCTCACGCAAGGAACCTGCCCACACCAAGAGAACAAAGCAGACCAATTAATATCTCCCGAACCTTAGTTTCTTGCAACATACTAGCTAGGTCCATCCATTAAGATCTAACCAAAGACTTAATGAAATTTTCTTTTATTGAAGTCATTTGCCTCTTGCACATCCCATGACATAATTCTACGCTCCATTTACTGATGAAATCATTGATCCAACCCCTCTACCCCTATCCCACCCTTGTCCTCTTCCACTATTGAGTCCTTGAACTTGACTGCACATTTCAAATTTCTAAGCTCCCTCTCAAACCTTAAAGATCCAGCACTCCAAACCTCCTTTCTCTTTTTGCCCACATAAAACCCCTTCCATCCTTCAAAGCTTTGCCTAAATGAATATGAGAACACCCAATGTACTCCAAAAAAAGAGAAGAAAAGCTCCCATAACACACTTGTTTTAACACAGAGGAGTAAAATATGATCAATTGTTTTTTCATTTCTTTGACACAGGAAGCATCTATTTTCCAAGGATCTTCCTCTCTTTCGAAGTTGGTCAAGGGTTAAGACCTTTCCCTATGCCGCTTCCCACGCAAAGAAACAAACTCTAGGTTGTAGCTTTGGTTGTCAAATGATGTTTTTCTGAAAGAGAGAAGGGATATTAACCTTTAAACAAGGATTTAACATAGACTAGGCGGCTCTTACATCATTGATAAACACACAAAATATATTAATAAAGCACCAAAGAGGAACACCAAAAATTAGTCTTACTCTGTTGGTTTTACCAATCAAAGAAACGAGGAACACCAAAGTACACTGAATATATACAACAGTTACCACTAGACACCAAAAAAGGACAAGGGAAACAAAAATACTCCGTCCTTTAACTAGAACACAACCAATGAATGAGTTTGTATGCCACCCTAGCACAGTCTATCTTACATTAGATGACACCACTCAAGAAATACCAAAAAGTATTACAAAAGCTCCCATAACATCCTTGCCTTCTCACATTAAAATGTCTTTCATTAGATTGCGACCAATGCATTCCAGTCTCCACTAATAGAAATAGATTATTAGCACCCTAGCATTGATGGTTTAGAGTTTGATAGTTTAGAGAAGGAGGCTGCTGATAAGTTGGAGGTGGGCTTTTGAAGGAGGAAGTTATGCATTATCAGAGTTAAATGAGATAAGGCTCCAACTCCTGAATTTACTATAGCCTTCTAGTAGGTGCACTGTTTGGAATTCGTGAGAAAGGAGATTGTGGGTTTTTCAGAGATTTCCATGAACAAGGTCATTTGATGAGGAGCTTCAATGCAACTTTTCTCGTCCTCATTCCAAAAAAAAAAGAAGACCGAGGGTTGAAGATGTAAAAGATTTCAAACCAATTAATTTGGTGGGAAGTCTATACAAGCTATTTGTTGAAGTGTTAGCCATCGTAAAGGTTGAAAGGAAAGGTGTCTCGATACAAACTTTTGTTGAGGAGGACAAATCCTGAATCTGGCTTTCATTCTATCAAAACTAATGACTTTATATTGAAACGTAATGAGCTTTGTAAGCTTGACTTAGAAAAGGCTTATGACTTTCTGAATAGGAAGTTTCTAATTTCAGTGTTACAAAAAATGGAATTTGGTGAAAGATGAACAGATTGGATTTGGTGGTGTATTTTGATAGCAAGTTTCTTAGTTTTGGTCAATAGTATGTCGACAATGTTTTTCTATGGTCTAAGAGGCTTAAGGCAAGGGGATCCTCTACACCTTATCTTTTGGTGATCGATATGAAAATTCTAAATAAACTCACTTTTAAAGAGATGAGTGAGGTTTCCTCTAGGGGTGTACGGTAAACGAGAGGATTTGAGAGGGAGTCCAAATTTCACATTTGATGTTTGTTGATGACACACTTAGCTTATGTCAAGCCTCTCAACTCTAATTAGCTTAGTTGAGTAGGTTGCTCATGTGGTTTAAACTATATCAGGATTGAGAATTAATCTAAATAAAAGTAAGATTTTCCTGGTGGGAATAGTGGATAATATGTGCTAAAGATTATAAGGAAAAACTCCGACTACACACGGCGGCAGTTCCCACCATAACTGGAACTCATAGCTTCTTTATGCATGTCATTTCTAGATTTCCTCCCTATAGAGTGCATAGTTCTACCAAGAGTGTGTGAGCTTGAGTAGCAATCTGAAGATTGATGGAAATGTAGTAGATCTATAAGTAGATAATCACAAGTTTGAGTGACTAATTTCTGAACATAAAATGTTACTAGCATTCTCTTGCTGGATTTAAGATCAAGTTGGGGAGGTGGTATTTTTGGTAAAATCTGGACGTTGAGGATTCAAAATGCGAGAAGAAGAAAGAAATGGAAACTGGTTTGCAGTTGAGTCAAAATCTTTTGAATTTAGGACGGAAGGCAAAGGGAAAAAAGCAAAATGGTTCATCACAGAACGGAGCAGAGGTGTAGTATCGTGGATTCGGTTTGGAATGAAGGGATGGTAAAGCTTTTGATGGGAGTTGAAGAGTGTTGCAGGGCCCCCGTTTCTGCTGGCAGAACCTTTGCTTGGAGGGAGAATGGAAGATCATTCTGGTTGGAGAGTAAGGTAAACAATGCTGGGAGGTTCCTGCTCTGTTCTGTTACTGATGGGGAAAGGAAAAAACATTGGCTGGTTTTTCCGGAAGGTAGGGGTTTCTTAAATGGCTGGACAATGCTGGCAGAAAAAATTAGAGGAATGGGCTTTAAACCTCGTCAGGAGGATATACCCATGAGGACTGTTACAGCTGGTCCGTCAAAGGGGGGAGAAAGTCGTAGCAAAAATATAGTGACATGGGGGGGAAAGCCTGCTCTAAAGGATGTTGAGGAAGGAGGTAGTAGCGGGAAAAATGCGGTATGGGTGGATGTTGGGGATTGTGGCTATGGGAAGGAGGTAGGGTCCCTGCAGTTTTGTATGATCGGCAGATGGAAGAAAAATCCGGAGTCTTACCCCACGGTAGAGGAGTTGGAGGTCTGGTTTAGAGAGGCGTGGAGGCTAAACGAGGGAGTGAAGTTGGCTAATTTTAAAACTAGACTTCTTCTTTTGGAGTTTAAGTCGCCAGAGAAGGCAAAGTGGGTCTATGAGTCGGGAAGAAGAAGTTTCAAAGGAGGGGTGTTACAGCTGGATTGGTGGAGTCCAGAATCTGGGTGTATAAGAAGCAAAGGCTCTGTGCAAGAGGCTTGGATCAGAGTGGTAGGGCTCCCACTTCATCTATGGACTACCGAAATTTTTAGAAAACTAGGTGATGAGTGTGGAGGGTTCGTGGCCGTAGACGAAGATACAGAGATGAAAAGGGAGGTGAAGTGGGCTAGATTCTTTGATAAAATGCAATACGTAAGGTCGGGCCAAGTCTTAGTTAACATCTTAGAAGGGCCAAGATCGTTACAAGTTGCAAAATGTGGGAGATCCACTCCTTGATGTGGAGTATTTCTGCAAGTTCAAGGTTTGTGGGAAGAATCGAGGGAAGAGATGAAGAAGAGACACGCGGTTGAGGCGAGTGGGCGTCAACTGCCAAGCTATGTGTTGCGGTCGGAAGGCGCGAGTACGTGGGACAAAAAGGAGGAAGATAGGAACTGCTTAGGCGAGATGGACTACCAGGTGTCAGTCTTTGTAATGAGATGCAATGGTGGGGTGTACGAGGGAGGTTTGTGTGAGGGGAAGAACAGGCATTTTGGTGCCTCGGATGGGGCAAATTTTGGAAACTAGGGCGAGTCATGATAGGAGTAAAAGTCCGAGGGTGTTTCAAGGGTTGGGGCCCTAGAAAGCGGAGGCGGGAATAGCGGGTTGGGAGGTTTCGAGCCGGGTTTCAGCGGGCGCGGAGAGTGGGAGCCTACGTGAAAGCATCGGGAGATGGGAGGCGACCAGTCGGGCTCTATCTTTGGGGCAGATGAAGTTATTGGGCCAGATGCGGAGATAATCAAAAGCCCGGTAGAATCTGGGGATGGAGTTCTCCAAAGCAGTAGTTGGGGTACAGTGGGCTAGGGGTCTCTGTGGGCTGTTTCAGCCCCAGACCCAAACGAGGCTGGCCTCCAAAAATGCCTAAAGACACTAAAGCCTGGGTAATAGGGGAAAGAGGGGGCTGGTTAGTGAGTATGTGGCCCGATTAGGCCCTGAGGGAGCTATTTCTTCTCCAAAAGAAGAGAAGAGGCTGGAGGACGGAGGCTCTCTCCCGGGTGAGGTGCGTGCCGCAGTAGGTCGGCTTGTATATGTGTGGTCCCTATCTGTGGATGTCGAAGGAAGACTTGGTGCAGGGGAAATCTCGGGCTTTGAAATTTCTTGAGAAGTAGGGATGGGGTAGTATCCGTGTTGTTCTTCAAGCGAAATTCGCACCAAGATCATGGAGAAGAGGAAGGATCAGCTGCTTGTTCTTTAGAGCTTGTGGAAGTGGTATCAGAGTGCCCCGAGGAGAATGAACCCGAACCTCTCTGCATCCTTGCGAAAGGCTCCAGGTTAGAAACAGTGCCCTCGATTGATTTTTCTCCTCCGTTTCTCTGTTTGGTCGGCCTACTTTCAGGGACCTTAGGAGCAGGGTTTCATCAGTATGGGGCCTTGGGAGATGAAAGCAGATTGAAGGGTGGTGTCGGTTGATGAGTAGAGAGTGGGGAAGGGACAGCGGGTGCCTCCCCTACGGGCGGGTCGGCGTTAGGGGGCCCCTCGGGTCTCTAGAGGAGCCTTCTAAAGGTATGTCGGATTGTATGGAATCCTGATTCTGGGAAGGATAAATTGTCTGATAAAATTTAGTGAATATCTAGGGGTCACAACGGCAGGTTTTGAAGAGGAGATTTTGGAGTTGTTGCGTAAAATGGAGGTCCAGCAGCAGGGAGAAAAAAGGAAGGGGTACCCAATAGAAACAAGATGTGAAAGGGAGTTAAGGAAGCTGGAATGCACTATAAATTACAATGGAAAGGACCAAACTAGAGGTGGAAGAGACAGGGGGAATTTCTTGCTAAAGTTGAAATGAAGCTAAGAAAGTTATAATGGAATGTTAGAGGAGCGAACAATCCGAATAAAAGAAATGTTATTAGAAACTTTATCAGGTCTCAAAGGGTGGACTTGGTTTGCTTGCAAGAAACCAAACTTCAAAAATTGTCTTCGACTGATGCTCGCAGTTTTGGGGTGGGCAAACTGGCCGATTGGAGGGTTGTGGAGGCTGAGGGCTCTGCTAGGGGTATCCTAGTGTTTTGGGATACTAGTAAGTTGGAGTTGGTGGAGGCTGAAATTGGCCAGTTTTCAGTTACTTGTATATTTAAAAATGTGGAGGATGGTTTTCAGTGGGCCTTCACAGGGGTCTATGGTCAGGTAAAGCGGTGCAAAAGGGAATTGTTTTGGGAAGAACTTGGCTCAGTGAAAGGTCTGTGGGAGGGGCCCTGGTGCATTGGGGAGACTTCAATGGTTCTTTCCCCAATGACAAATTTTGGATTATCCGGTTCTCGCCCTCTATGAGGCGCTTTAATGAAATCCTTAATGAGCTGGGGCTTAGAGATCTTCCTTTGCAAGGGGGTCCTTTCACTTGGAGGGGTGGCCATAATAACCAGCGGATGTCCCGTCTGGACAGATTTTTGGTGACAGCTGACTGGGAAAGTCAGTTTTGCAATGTGACTCAAAGCACTCTTCCGAGACCAGTGTCTGACCACTGTCCGGTGTTGCTAAACAGTGATGGGATTAATTCCGGGCCGTCACCCTTCCGGTTTGAGAATATGTGGTTGAAGTTTGAAGGCTTCAAGGACCTCCTTAGAGACTGGTGGCAAAGTCTTCACTTTTATGGTTCCTACAGTTTTGATCGGCTACAGGAATTAAAGGCTGAAAGAAGGAATATTGAAGCTTGGGAACGAGAGGTTTTTGGTAGAGTGGATCAAAAAAAGGAGGCTTTAAGCAGAATATCTTTTTGGGATGATGTGGAAAAGGAAAAGGAGTTGTCATTGGAAGAAGCAGAGAAGAGGGAAAAGGATAGAGAGGACTATAAGGAGTGGGTGGATTTGGAAGAGGTCTCATGGAGACAGAAATCCAGAGAGATCTGGTTGAAAGAAGGGGACAGAAACACGGGGTTTTTTCATAGGATGGCCAATTCTCATAGAAGGAGGAATTCCATTAGTAGCATCGGTATCAATGGTAGAAGACTGGTTAAGGAGACTGAGGTTAAAGAAGGCCTGGTTGGTGCTTTTCAAAGTCTCCTCTACACTGGCAGGTTGGCGTCGCCTACCGGATCATGTTTTAATTTGATTGGCGCGAGATCAAAGCGCTAAGTTGGAAGAAGTGTTGTTCCCGCAGAGAGGAAGAAGTTCTAAGCGGCGGTCTGCAGGCTTAATAGCTGATAAAGCCCGAGGACCGGATGAACTCAATGGCTTTACGGTCTTTGGGTTGGGATTTTGTGAAAGATGAGGTTATCAGGTTTCTTTAAGGATTTTTTCCGGAATGATCGGTTTGTTAAAGTCTTAATGCTACTTTTTGGTTCTGGTGCCCCAAGGGTAGTACGATTTGATGATCTTAAGGACCTAAGACGGTCGAGTTTAGTGGCGGTCTCTATAAAATTTTATCGAAAGTGTTGGCCAACAGAATTAAAAGTGTTATGAGGTTGATTATCTCAGGTCTCGAGTCGTTTGTAGAAGAATGAGTGCTTGATGCGGAGTCTTGTTAGGTTAATGGGAGGTGTGGACTCCATTCTAAGAAGGAAGGAGAAAGGGATTTTGTGTAAGCTGGACATTGAAAAGGCTTATGATCACATCAGGTGGGATTTTATACAGCAGACGCTCGAAAGAATGGGTTTTGGGTCAAAATGGATTAGGTGGATGTATTGGTGCATCTCCCGGCGACCGTTCTCTATCATGGTTAACGGGTCACCTACTGGTTCTTCCGGAGCTCCAGAGGCCTGAGACAAGGGGACCCTCTTTCGCCCTATCTTTTTGTTATCGGTATGGAAGTTCTGAGTTGTCTGCTGAAGCGAGCGGTGGAAGGAAATTTTATTTCTGGGTACAAGTTGGGGGACAGAGATGGTGGGGAGTTGGTCATCTCCCACTTATTATATGCTGATGATACTATCATTTGTGAAAGCCAATTACGACGGAGTTGATGTGCTTAAGATGGACTTTAATGTGGTTGAAGCCTTTCGGGCTTGAAAGTGCTTTGAACAAAGTGGCAGGAATTATCCTAGATAGGGTGGACAACGATGGAGTTGCTAGCGGTTGAACAGTTTGTGGAGTTGGTTCCCTCCCTTTAGCATCTTGGGTCTCACACTGAGAAACTCTCCTTGTGACTTTAGAAGTGCAGAGTTCTATGGAAGAAAGATTTAGAAAAGATTGTCCTCTGAAAAGACAATATATCTCAAAGGAAATAGGAGGCTCACCCTTATTCGGAGTTCTTTGTCTAGTCTGGCTTTACTTTCTCTTTGTTTAGAATGCGGGTGTTTGTTCGAGGCGGAAGATTGAGAGACTTTCTTTGGGGTGCGGGGAATCTCGAGCGTAATCACACTCCTCGGTCAATTGGAAAACTGTCACAAGAGAAAGTAGAGGGGGTTAGGTGAGGTCTTTCCTTGATGAATCGCTATCAAGGTGTAAGTGGTGTCAGTTTGGTTAATGAGAGGGACTCTCTGAGACTCGGTGATCGCACTAAGTTCGGAAAATGGGGGTTGGAACACTAGGGACATCAAAGCTTTATGGTAATCGCTTATGGAAAGACATCAAAAGAATGGTTAACCTTCTCAAAAACTCTATTTCCGCCAGAAATGGTAGAAGGCCGGGCTTCTTGGAAAGACTCGTGATGAGACCGTATGTGCTGCGCCCCTCTGCTCAATTCTTAAGGCTCACAAAGACGCTAGGGTAGCGTATGTCAGATCTTCACAGAGGATGGGGGTGGTCCCCGCCTTCCTAGATTCTTTAAATGACTGGGAGTTGAAGAGGTGGAAAGGTTCCTTCATTTCCTTTCACAACAAGAAAATTAGACATTTTCAAGAGGATCGTCTGCTATTAAAGGAGTTTACTTCTGATGGTTTTTCAGTTAGACATATGTATAGTAAGTCGGGTGTATTCTCCTCCTTTAGATTTCCCTTTGTCATCAATTCTGAATCCAATTGTTCCCCCCAAATTGGGTTCGTTTAGGAAGCTCCTGGTGGTAATACGCCGGACCAATTAAAGAGTGAGGGGATTCCCTTAGTAAACAGGTGCTTCTTATGTGAAGAGAAGGAGGAAACAATAGACCACTTGCTTATTCATTGTTCGAGCCAAGATGTTATGGGATCTTGTTTTGGCAATTACCATACTAATCGGGTGTTCCCCGTACGCTCTCAATAATGTCTCCTTGCTTCTTGGCAAAGCGCTAGTGTCTAAAATCCAAGAAAGTTTGATGGAGGCCTTCAGATATTCCTCGGACGCCAGGGTTGGAAAGGAACAGGGTGGTCTTCGAGAATGAGGCTCCATCAGCTCATCGGATGAAATCTTTCTTTTTGTTTACTCAGGGGCGGCCAAGGTGTACAAAGGGTGATAATTTAGATACTTTAAAGGGTTTTTGTTCTGACAGGTATAGGTGAGAGTGAATTGCACCCTCAGACTTCTCTCTTATGTACTCTCCGGGTGCCTTGTGCTCTTTAATCTATATACTATTTTTTACCGATCAAAAAAATATATGTAGGCTTTGGATACTTGAGCCTGGTTGCAAGGCATAGCTCTTCTTATTTAGATCTCCTTTAGGTGCTCCCAGATATATCCATGGCAGTTTCGGAGGGTGTGGAAGAAAGGTTTCAAAAGAGACTAACTTTGTGGAAAATATAGTTTATTTCCAAAGGAGGAAGAATCACTATCATGCGAAGTACCTTGTCTAGTTTTTTTTTTTTTTTTTATCGGTAAAAAGCAATATATAGATCAAAAAAGAGCACGAGGCTCCCAAGGAGTACACTAGAGGTATACAAAAAGGGAAACCCAAAAAAACCATCAACTCATCTCGACCACAGGGTACACAAAAAAGTAGATTTCAAACGCGGAATGTGAGGTCTCGGGCCTCCAAAAGCCACCATGTTCCTTCTTCCATAACATCCAAATAAACAAGGGGTCGCCATCCATACCTTCTACGCTTTATGCCAACCTAGCACTCGCTAAATAAGAAGGGATTGACGTACTGTTAGAGAGAATACCCAGTTAGAATCAACTATGGACAAAAGAAGATCCCACAAAGATTCGTCGAAAGCAACGGATAAGCAAGTGGTCTATTGTTTCCTCATCATGTCTACATAAAAACACTTGTTTGCTAGAGATCCTCCTTTAGCTGGTCGCAAAGACTTTCGCCCAAGTAGTTCCCAAGCAAAACTCAACCTGGGGGAACAATCGGGTTCCATATGGCCAAGCCGGGAACCGTTGGAGCAAATGCGCCAAAATTTCCTATACATGAGTCTTACTAAGAAGCCATCAAACGTAGTCTCCTTCAATAACAAAAGATCCTTCTCAGAAGGGCCTAATCTTCCGCCAGAGAAAATGTAAGAACCTTTCAACCTCCTCCACCTCCCAAATGTTAAAAGGCCTCATGAAGACTCGGGGACTGTTCCTTCCTCCTCGAGGAATCCCAAACATCAGCTATCCTGGCTTCTTTGTGAGCTGTCAAATTGAACAGAGTGGGGAAAGTGTTGCACAATGCTATCTCACCTCACCAAGAGTCCTTTCAAAAACCTAGTCCCCTTCCATTTCCTAAGGAGAAAGAAGTATTTTGAGACAAGGTGAGCAATTCTTTTCTAATGTCCTTCCATAAATCAATTCCAAAGCCTCCCCTAATGTCGTTGGTGTTCTAGCCCCCATTTTCCTCTCCAAATTTGATACTAATCACCATTCTCCAAAGTGGATCCCCTCTCATTAGCAAACAGCCAGCACCACTTACAAAGCAAAGCCTGGTTCATTTTGGAAAGGCTTTTAACCCCTAAACCCCTTTTGTTTTTCTCAGAGCATACTGTTTTCAAGTTGACAAGGTGTGGTTTCCGCTCTAGATTGCCACCTCCCCAGAGAAAGCCCCTCTAAATCTTCTCTTCTAATCTGTGAGCACACAGCTGCATTCTAAACAAAGAGAGGAAGGGGGCCAGAAGGCTAGACAACGTGTTTCGAATGAGCATGAGCCCCTCCTTTCAGTTATCGCTCTTTCCGTGACGCCAATCTCTTCTAAATCTTTCTTCACGCAGATCTCAAACACCCATCGCCCATGGTGAGCTCCTGCATGAGTGCCTAGACATGTAGTGGGAGGGAACCAACACCACAACCAAGCTCACTAACTAACATCTCCACATTGTCCACCCTACCTACTGGGATGATTTCACTCTTGCTTAGGTTAATTTTTAAACCTGAGTAGGCTTCAAACCACATCAAGGTCCATCCCAAATTCATCAACTCCAAGCCGACTGGCTTAAAAAGGACAGTGTCATCAGCATACAAAAGATGAGAGATGACTAGCTCCCCTCTATCTCTACCCCCAAACCTGTAGCCAAAAATAAAATTGCCTTCAACAACGCGCTTTAGCAGACCACTCAGGGCTTCCATACCGATCACAAATAGATAGGGGGAGAGGGTATCCCCTTGTCTTAGGCCTCTGGAACTCTGGAAGAACCTCGTCGAAGAACCATTAAATAAAACAGAGAAAGGGGTCGTGGAGATGCACCAATTAATCCAACTTATCCATTTTGAGCCGAACCCCATTCTCTCCAAAATTTGCTGCAGAGAATCCCATCTTATGTGATCGTGTTCCCTTTTCTATGCCTAATTTACGTTAGTTCCTCATTCTCTTTCCTTCTCGCATGAAGCTCCACGCTCTCATTAGCAATTAACACCGCATCAAGAATTCCATTTCCTTCTACGAATGCTCGAGACTCGTGAAATTACTCACCCCATAACCCTTTTAATTCTATTGGCCAACACTTTTGTTAAGATTTTGTAAAGGCCTCCCACTAGACTAATAGGTCTTAGGTCCTTTAGATCCTCAACCGTTCTTCTCTTGGAAATCAGAACTAGGAATGTAGCATTCAAGCTTTTAACAAATTGGTTATGTTCAAAGAATTCCCTGAAGAAACCCAGAACCACCTCCTTCACGAAGTCCCAACTGAAAGACTAGAAGGCCAAGGGGAAACCATCTGGACCTAGGGCTTTATCTTCGTTGAGCCCAAAGACCGCTGCCCGGATTTCCTCCTTTGTGAACATTTCTTCAAGCTTAGCAGCTTGCTCTATGCCAATCGAATTGAACATGAGATTGGGGTGGGAAAGGCGGCACTAACTATTCGGGGTCGAGAGGAGGCTTTGGAAAGCACCTACCAAACCTTCTTTAATCTCAAGCTCCTTTACCAACCTCCTGCCATTAATACAGATGCTCTTAATAGAATTCCTCCTCCTATGGAATCGCCATTCCGTGAAAAACCCCCAGTGGTTTCTATCCTCTTTCAACCAAATTTCTAGATTTCGTCTCCGGTGAGACCTCTTCCATTCAACCCACTTCTATAATCGTCGCCTTCCTCTCCTCGCCTTCTTCCAGACAGCTCCTTATCCTTTTCTAGGTCATCCTAAAAGAGACCCTCGCTAAAGCCTCTTCTTTTTGTTCCACTCTGCCAAAACCCTTTTGTTCCAAACCTTCAGTCACCTTTGGTGGCTTTTAATTTGGAAGCCAAAATAAAGCTGAAGGACCCAAAAAAGTGAAGGCCTAGCCACCAATTACTGAGGAGGTCCTTGAAGCCTTCAAACTTCAGCCACATGATTTCAAAGTGGAAAGGTGAGGGCCTAGATCTTATCCCTTCATTGTCCAAAGAAATGGCAATGGATCGAACACCGGTCTCTGAGAGAACGCCCGAGCCATATTAAGCAAACTAACACTCCTGGGCCACCATTATCAAGAATCAGTCAAGGCAGGACATAAAGTGGTTGTTATGGTCTCCCCTCTAAGTGAAGGGCTCCCCTTGAAGAGGGATGTCTCTAAGCCCTAGCTCATTAAGAACTTCTCAAGAAAACGCCATGTGACGACATCTCACCACCCTGCCTCCTATCGGGGGAGAGGACCATGTTGAAGTCATCGTTTATGTGCACTGTTGCCCCTCCTACGTGCCTTCAACGAATCTCTAACTCTTCCCAAAACGTTTCCCTTTTGTCTCCTGTCAACCGGGCCATAGACGCCTGTGAAGGCCCACTAAAACCCATCCTCCATGTTTTTAAACTAGCAAGTAATAGAGAAAAGGCTTGTTTCGACCTCCACCAGGTCCAACTTCCTTCTATCCCAAAACAAAAGAATACCCCCCGCTGCCCCCTCTGCCTCTGCAACCTTTTAGTCAAAAAACCTACCCACCCCAAAACTACGAGCATGGGCAGCAGACATCTCCTGAATCTTAGTTTCTTGCAAACAAACCAAATCCACCCTTTGAGACCTAATAAAATTTCTAATGACATTCCTTTTATTCGGATTATTCACTCCTCTAACATTCCAAGAGAAAAGCTTTAACTTCATTTTAACTTTAACAACAAATTCCCCCTATCTCTTCCTTCTCTATTATGGTCCTTATCATTGCAGTTGATGGTGCATTCCAATTTTCTTAACTCCCTCTTGCGTTTAGACTCTGTCATGTTCTCCTTCCTTTGTTCTTTTGGCTGCGACACCATTTTTCGCATCAACTCCAAAATCTCCTTTTCAAAACCCATTGTTGAAACACTCAGAAATTCACTGAATTTGATTAGGCAGATCTTCCCAATTCTTGTATCCCAAACACTCTGGAAGCACATAAGGGAGCTTCTTACTCTAACACCCGAAACTCACTACCTCTTGATCTACTTCTAAAAGAGCCCCAGCAGTCACCTCTCCCCACTCTCTTCCATCAGTTGAAACCACCCTCAGCAGTTCCATGTCACCCATAGCATCATTCATGTGGAAATCCCCCAAGCCTGAAGAGCCCTTAGAAAGTAAGGGCCAACCAAAAACAGAGAAGAGGGGAGGAGAGTTTTCTGAGGGGATAGTTTCGTACCTGGAACAATTTGCATTGCTTTGGTGAGGTTCGAGGGCTTCCTCGGGTTCTAATTTCGTAGCCCACTGCGACCAAGGATCACACCAACGCTTCCTTCTTCAATCCGCCCACACTCACAACTTCACTAAATCTCTCAGCTAAGACCCCGACAAAGCCAAATTCTATAATGGACTTCGAGAAGCGCCCGAGCACAATCCAGCAGGATCTTCCGATGTCCTGGCTAAGGCAATCCTCCCCGCTGTGACTCGCCCCCATCATCAACTAAATTTATTTTATTTTTTAAACAAAATCATCTCCTCGGGGCCTGATTTTTAAACAAAGCCTCATTTAAGCTCTTTCTTCAAACTTACTACTAGCCTGTCAGGGTCGTTTTTTCTCTGCCCTAGGCTTCTAATAGAACTAAATTGCACAGGCCCAAATTGCTTTGGCCCATTCAACCCAACTAAAGTAACAATCCCATCTTATGGGCCACTAAAGGGACCAAACCCGTCGGTCCAAATTTAATTACCTCGACCTGTTAGATCCAAGAATCTCAGCCCTCAGCGCTTGTATGGAACCCATCTTCGACCTTCCTGTCATTTGACTTTGATTTGAAACATTCTACCCCAACAAGACCCTTGTGCCTCCCCTTTTTTGACACATTCTCCTGCCCCTTCTGTCCAACATCATTGCTTCTTGGAAGTGAAACCCCACACTCCTCGGGCCCAAATAAGTATCAACCATCATCTTCTTCCTCCTTTCTGGTTTGCTTCACTCTAGAACACGCAAGAGACTTGCAAGCCATGGGGGACCCCACCGCATTTGAAGTTGAAACGACCTTGAACCTTCTAAGATGTTGACCGCACTTGGCCTTGACTTCCCTATCAATTTTATCGACATTCTCGCCCACATCACCCCTCTCAAGCTCTCAAACGTCGTAACTTTTCTAGGCCGTAAATCCTCCGTTGCATCGCCACCTTCTTCAGGATCTCGGTGTCCACAAGTGTGCTGGGAAGCCCTACCACCTAACTGTGCTTCTTGCACTGCACCTTTATGCCTTATACAGCCAGATTCTAGCCTCCGCCACTCCAACTGTAAGAATCCTCCCTTGAAGCTTCTTCTCCCTGAATCAAGGACCCATCTTGCCTCCTCCGGCGAATCGAACTCCAAAAACAGTAGATCCTCATTTAAGATGCCGATCATTACACTTCCTTTTAACCTCAAGGTTGCTCTAGCCTAGGCATCCACCTCCTTTGCGGCCGAAAGAGGGTCTGGTTTTGTCTTCCACGTCCCAATCAAGCAAAACTGCAGGGTCCCTAATGCCTCACTAGATACACAG
Organism: Tetrastigma voinierianum; assembly: GCA_016808115.1. Taxonomy (NCBI): domain Eukaryota; kingdom Viridiplantae; phylum Streptophyta; class Magnoliopsida; order Vitales; family Vitaceae; genus Tetrastigma; species Tetrastigma voinierianum. The sequence continues at coordinate 96,328 of JAEQBH010001716.1, read as the reverse complement.
TCACCAACATCCACCAAAACTGCATTTTCCACACTGTTCCTTTATCCTCTTCCTTAACTCCAAGACGTCCCCTAGAAAAAACCTTATTTTTGTTAAGGTATTTCATTTATTTCCCTTCCTCCTTCGTTGGTTCCGATGTAGTGTTCCTCACGGGTTTTTTCTCCTACAATGATTTCAAGCCCACCCCTCTAATTTTCCCTGCCAACAGAACCCAACCATTCAAAAAACCCTTTCCTTCCGAGAAAAACAACCTATGCTTTTTTCCTTCAGCATCAATAGCGGAGCAAAGAAAGAACCTCCCAACATTGTTTTCCCAGACTCCGGGCCTAAAAGCCTCCATTCTCCCGTAATAAAAGACCTTCTAGCAGGGTGAGGAACCTTACAACACTCTTCAACACCCACCAAAAGATTTTCCATCCCCTCCTCTCCAAATGGATCCACAATGCTATGCCTCTACTTCGTTCCGTGATGAAAATTTGTCTTTTTCCCTTCACCTTCCATCGTTAACTCAAAGGATTTTGACTCAATTGCGAACCAGTTGCCGTTTCTCTCGTCTTCACGGCTCACCTTGTCTAGCATGTTGATTTACATAGTCTCCTTGTTCTGCGAGCTAAGGTTTGTAAGGTTGAAACTTGAGAAAATACAAATGGGACTTTCTTTGGGATGGAAATGTGGTCGAGAGGAAGCCACATCTTGTGAAGTGGGAGGTGGTGAGTTCAGCTAAAAGCAAAAGGGATTAGGAGTAAGAAGTTTATTCGCTCTAACAGGTCTTCGAAAGGCGGATTTGGCAATGCGCTGAAAAGGAAGCCCTTTGGTGGCAAGATATTAGTTAGTAGAAGAAGGGAACCAGAACTTGGTTTTAGCTCATTCCCCAAAACAATGCAAGTAATCGGGATACCGACCAAAACTCATTTTAAAACACATCTAATAGCTTTATACACCACGGCACTTATAATCGCCATAACATGGTGCTAGCTCGACATAACAAACAAACCCTATTCTATTATGGAGAAAACCACTGTGATTGTTCATACCGTTTCTCCGTAGGGACAAAATTGAGAAGAACAATAGCAGGAGAGTCGAATGCAAAAAGAAGAGCCAAGTTGAGATCTCATATTGTGCCTTGCCAGATTTAATTCCCGCCTAGTGCAGGTCTGTTCAGAAATATGAGAGTTATCAAGAAAACCTACTGCAATGCCTGTTTAATGATTAAGGCCAGTCCATCCTTAACATCCAAAGCAATGGCAGCATGGAAAAGACAAGAGAAAGATTGAGCCAAGAGCATAAAGAATTGATGCTTGTAAGGGAAGTGAGAAGTCAAAAGTTATCAGAGTATCTAAAAAGTCCTAAAAAAGTCACTCATGCCTTGGAGAACATGGATCATGTAAAGATCGCTAGAAAATCATTAAGAATGGAAGAGTGAAAGTCAAACTACAACCTAACAATGGGAAGGTAATTAATCAAGCAGATTTTTAGAGGATAAGAATTATTTAATCATAAACAATGTTGTAAAAATATCTTTATAGAAGACATAAACTGTCCAAACTGTTGGGATGGTTTTTGTATAGTTAGCTTGGGTGTGGTGCGTTGATTTGTGGGGGTCAGGTTTCTATTCTTGTACTCCTTTGGGTCACTACTTTGGCAGCCCTCCTTTGTTTTTTATGGTAATCTATTTCTTATTTGTCAAAAAAAAAAAAAAAAAAAAAAAACAGTTACAATCTACACTTCATGCTGAGGGATGCACTCTGAACAAGTAGAAGAAAAAATAAATAAATGTTCAAAGCCTTATTCATCATTGATTGCCGGCATGCTATCATTAAAGAAGATTAGAGATAACATTAAGCAATTAAATCAGAATAAATTGCAGCACAAACAGACTTTATGTTTACCTTCTTCTTCAGGTCCTTTGATGGCAATAGAATGAAGTTTAACAACTTGTGTAAAAGGTATATAGATCAAAAGTTGCTCATCTGCATCACTCTCCAGATGCAAACCATCATCTTCTCGGTAACCCTAACTCAAACAAACAAGTTAATTAAACAAAACCTTAGCTGTCCAATTGGTTTCTGAAGAAAAACAATGAAACAAGAAATATAATGATTTTTAAATTTTTATCTCTTATTATTTAGTAACCAAGAAAACAAAAACCACCTAATATAAGTTATATGTGGATTGAGGGATACACAGCATCAAACAAACATTATGAGAACCTAATTTTTTAAATCAAATTCCTCTGTTTAAAAAGCACAAGAACAAAATACAAGCAGGAAGGAGAGAAAAAAACAAAGCTTAGGCTGGCTTTTGGGAGAAATCACGAATATTCCACCAAAAAAAATACTGAATCATTCAAGAATAATATTGGAATGCGAAACCACATTAGATCTTTAAAAAATATATATATAGAAAGGGGGGGAAAGCCCTAAATTCACATTGCAGTAGTAAGACAACAGAAAGAAGAAAGGACAAGGGGAAAAAAGATTAATCTCAGTCTTGTTTAAAAGCAAATCTCAATTAATTCCACATAAAGAGGCGAAATATTTGTCACATGAATCGTTCGAGTAGCATATCATCATATAGATGAGTTGAGAAAAAAAATGGAAAAGGTACCTGCTTGAGAGCATTGGCAAGTGAGTGACTGGTGCCTTGGTTGAGGCACTCAACTCCAGTCCAGTCGACGAAGTCGAGTAGGTCAACCTGATCTAAAGTAATATAATCAGAATACAGTTCTATCGTATAAAGCTCTACTTGGTTGCTCAGAAACAATGATAAAAATTAAGAAAAAGAAGAAAAAATTTGGAATCTTGGAAACAATAACGACCCCGAACTCAATCAAGGTGCCTGATTTTTCTTTTGTTTACTTTACGAGTTTCTTGGAAACCAAACAAAGGAAAAAAAATTGAAATAAATAAACAATGATAATAATAACAAGGAGGTAATGAGATGACTTGCTTGGCTTCTTTGAATTGCAGTGGCAGATTCGGCAGACATGGTGGATGATGAAGAATTTTCGGGAGAGAGGAAAAAGAGAGAGTGGCAGGGAAGGAAGAGGAAGCAGACAGTGGTTGAATTGAAATGGTGAAGAAAGATCTCGTGCAAACGACATCGTTTTTATAATGGTTGGAATACCCTCCTTCAAAACGGCGTCGTTTAAGAGATAGCCTTCCTCGTCGGATTCGAATCAGCGTTGCATTCGCACACCATTGATTAAACATAATACTAAACTGATATATATATATATATATATATATATATATATATATATATTGCCAGGGAGGCATGCTGAGTAGTTATCGGAACTGTGGTATAAAATAAAACTTATCATCGGTTTTTTATTTGTTACGAATTAAACAAAAATTTAACTACATTAATACTAAGTAATTAAATCTTTAATTAACCATTTATTTAGTTAACCATATATTAATTTTTTGATTAACTATAATTAAAAAATAAATTTACAATTCATAATCATATATTAAAGTTCAAATTATAATAATTATTATAAATCCAAAAAAAAAAATGAATACAATTTATTCAATTCAAATCTCATGACACTTGTTCATTTATAATACATCCCCAATAAATAATGCATTTAAACACACGTAAATTATAATTTAATTCACAATTTAATCAATCACGTGTTTTAATAACTTCAATAGAAAAAGAAATCAATTCAAATAAATCATAACTTATATGCTTTGATTTTGAGGAAAATGATAAAAGTTTGGTTTTGAGGAAAAAAAATAAAAGATATGGATAAAAATGGGAAAGTTAGAACTCACATAAGTAGGAAAATCTATTTTATATATTTATTTTTTATTTTTTGATTGGTTAACAAAAACCACGGTTTTTGTACTTTATAAACCAAAATCGTAGATTTTCAGACAAAACAAAGTCCAAACTTAACAATTTTATTCATTAGCCTATTTTTGGTCTATATTTTCCGCGAGTTTTCTGGCCGATTCGATTTCCTGCATTTTTTTACTCCACCCTTACTATATATATATATATATATATATATATATATATATATATATATATATATATATATAAGTTTTTTTTTTTTTTTTGACAAATACACAATATTGTCCCTATGGGGACTATTAGGTTCACTCCTCTTCTTATGTCCATGGATAATTCTTAACCATGTAGCCTGAAAATTTCTACTTACAAATGTGTAAAATAATTTAAAACTATTAGTATTTTAAGTTTTGAATAAAGTATACATGATATTTATTGTGAAGGATCTTTCTTAAATATTAGAAATAATTATTTTACATAATTTCATCTCCATCAAAAGTTACATATGTCATTTTATAATTTTCAAAGATAAGCTCTGGTACATTAAGTGGTAAAGAAGTAGCATAAGGTACCCAGATAACTCCAAATCAACTCTTGTAATAATATAGTAGTGTAGATATTACATTGTTTTTCTTATATTTTATAGAATAATATGAACAAAATCGAACTAAGTGATAGCTCCATTTATATATATATATATATATATATATATATATATATATATATAATAAATTGTCATTTTCCTCTAATAATTTTGAAATGATAATATTAAGCTTACCTACTTAGTGAGTGTTCAAAAACCAAAAGTTTAATGAGACAAAAGCCACCACATATACTAAAGCAGTTAAGATTGCGCGATTTTCCTCTAATAATCACTCAAATGAGCACCCACTAGTAAGTGTTCAAAAACCAAAAGCTTAATGAGACAAATATGTGTGTCTCTATATAGATAATAAATTGTCATTTTGAACTCAATTTTCAATTTTCTTCTAATAATTTTGAAATGATAATCTTAAGCTTACCTACTTAGTAAGTGTTCAAAAACCAAAAGCTTAATGAGACAAAAGTCACCACATATACGAAAGAAAGAAAGAAAGAAAGATTGCGCTAGTTAGGGATACTATTTGTTGAGGTGTCATTTTATACTAAAGACTAACAATGTTACTACTAGCTAATTTAAAATACATAAAAAAAATTAAGAACTAAGTAAGAATATTGTAGGTGTTTGTTAGACCACCTATTCATTCACCTACTGAAGGCTTAAAATTTGTAAGACTCCCAAACAAACGTGACAAGCAAGTGAGGGAATCCTTTTCTGTCAAGGGAGTACTATTTGTAGTAGTGGGGTTGGCTGGATGTTAGGAGGATATTTTGGGGTAAAAGGTTGAACAGGAGAGTGGGAGCCTCTCGAATTGCTTCCCTTATGGTTATGTTATTCCTTTTTCTTTATCTCTTATATTGGAACCCAAAGTATTTAATCTTGGGCTAATGGCAAAAAAAAAAAATAATATTGAGGGGCGAATGGATGTGATGGAGGAGCAATTAGCTGGGGTTCATGGAGAGATGATGTCGATTAAAGGGGATTTACAGAGGTTGGGTCCTATGGAAGTGAAGGTGGACACGATGTTGGAGAAACTATTGATGTTAGAAAAAATGGAAAAAAATGCTACAAAAATGGGAGAATTATGAAAAAGCTTCCTAGTCGGAAGAAAATAAGGAAAAGAGCTCCAGTATAAAGGAGCCCAGGTCCGACGTGATTACTACCCCTCTCGAAGAGGGCTCGTCGGGGGACAAAAAACCGCCCTGCAGAGAGAGATGGAGGCAGACCCCTTGCCAGATGAAAACCCTCACTCACAAAGGATGAGTGAGGTCATGAATGGGGTAAAATAGGATAGAGGAAGAATAGAAACACTCACCCGACAATTGAAGATGCCCATCTTCAAAGGATGGAACCCCGAGGGGTGAATCTTTCAAGTCGAGAGATTCTTCTTGGCACACCGAATGACCAAGGAGAAGCTAGCGGCGGCAATAATCAGTCTAGACAGAGAAGCCCTAGCGTGGTTCCAATGGGAGGAGAGTTGTAGGTCCATTATGAGTTGGGGGGAGTTAAAGGCCCACCTCCCCAGATGGAGGTCGACACACACGAAGGTACCCTTTGCGAAGCGATTCTTATCTCTCAAGGAGATGGGTCGGTCAGGATTACTTACACCTTCGGAGTTCTTGGCGGTAGCCATTTGGAGCGTATCAAGCGCCTGCGAAGCGCTTTCATTAATGCTCAAACCAAGGTGAGTTGAAGTGAGGATGATGAAGCCTGAGGGATTGCACAAGGTGAAGAAGTTAGCACAAAAGGTGGAGGAGAGAAACTCCTATTGCCATAGCAACAGAGGAATGGTGTGGGGGGGACGATCTGCCAATCCATCTCCTATTGTGCCCTATAGCCCACGTGATCCACCCGACCCATACCACCCTTTAACCTAGCCCACACTTATAACAATAACCCATACCCTCTTGGACAACAGAACATAGCCTTAAGCCCACGTTTTGATCCCTAGCTCCCTTCATCCCCCTCTTTCCCTTCGAACCCTAACCCTAGTTCCCATTTTCCCCTGCCGCCACGCCCACCAAGCCAAAGAAATCCCATCAGAAAACTCACCGATGCTGAGTTACAGGCTAAAATAGCAAAGGGGCTCTGTTTTAGATGTGATGCCAAGTACTCGTCGAGTCACCAATGCCAGAATAAGAAGCTACAAGTATTATTGATGCAAGAGATCTGAGGTGAACCAAAGTCCCAAGGCATCGGGGGCGCGGCTTGAGAATGAGAGTCAACGAAATGCGCCAAGCTATTGGTAAAACTAGTTGACGTCGATTCCAAGAACAATGAAGATCAAAGGTAAAATGGACCATTAGGAGGTAATCACTATGATTGATTGTGGGGCTACTCACAACTTCATTTATGCAACGCTAGTCCAACAGTTGGGATTACCACGGGAAACTACAACTAGCTATAGGGTTTTAATGGGTATAGGCTGTTAGAGAAGTGCTCTAAAGGTCATACCTTTAGCACTTATTGTACGTCTTATATTCATTTATAATAAACACATCTTCATTTTCTTTGATGTTCATTTAGTGCCATAATTGATAGTGATCTTAAATCAAATTAATAAAATCATGATACCATTTACATAGCATAAAAGGAAATCATGATTGTGATCTATGATAGTGAGATTCTTAATTACATTTAATTATGCATTATTCAAACTATCATAGTCATAGGATCGACAAAATTGGATATGACGATCAGAGACATACTAACACATGTTGTACTCCTTGATATGAACAAGCATATGATCTGCAAATTGTGATCCTTCGTGATGATTGAAGAGTAGACATGTGTGGATGCATGCTAGGTAGCTAAGTTCGCCGAGGACCACTGTAAGGACAATCATATAGTTATCTATTTAAACATCGATGATGGTCACATCATACTTGATGGTCTTGATGTCGCTAGACTTGAGGTGCTCAATGGTATCTTAGATACTAATTACATCTTTTGACTTCGATCCGCCTCAAGGAGTTTACTAGGCAGGGTGATGATTGGGTATAGCTTGAGGTATTCGAAGGTAATTGAGTGTGATAAAGAGGATTCCTGCTCCCTGATAGAAGGAGGGTATACTAGGCACGTCTTGTAGAGATCATTACTGGAATCTTTGCTTAGAAGTAATCATGTCTTGAAGAAGAGTCTTTAGTGGCATGCTTTGTGAGTAATAGATATCGAAGACAAGATAAATACACTTAGGCTAGTTCATCTAATGGGAGTAGATGCATAGTTCATGCTCTGAACCAAGTCGGGTATAGTATGGAGTGAAAGGATAGCATTGTACAATATAATGCATATGGAAAGATTAGCAGTCAAACCCTTGACTCTTCTAGTCAATTGGGGGTCATGATGTGTTACTGGATACTGCTCTTGACTTGCTTGAATCAAAGGGTTGATTCAATGGCTAACATAACCAAAAACCTAATGGGTCACACACTTAGAAGGTTTGAAGAAGGAACAAAATGGTCTTAGATAGGATCCAAGCTGAGAGATAGTAATTGGAATAAAAGTCGAATTGAAGAATAATGCTTAGGGATTGGACCATTTAGGGATTAGGAGAATCTCGGGGTCATTTGGATGACCATATGGGTCATTGGGCTCATTCTTGGGCCTAAATCCCATGAGGATGCTCACTACATGCATATGGATGCATGTATGCAAACCCCCCTCTTTAATGAGGGACACTATGGTCCTTTCCTCCATTTGTTTGGCTCATATATAAACCAAACATCTGGACCCTAAAGCCATAGCCGTCATTCACACTTAGAAAAAGAGAGAAAACGTTTCTCTCATCTCCTCTAGCCTTCTCTCAAAGGCAGTCTTAGTATGACATAGATCAAGCCTTAGTCATCTCCTTTGAGGTCTAATCTTCGTGTGGATCACTATTGGAGGTGTTGCACTTGGAGCACCCATGGTTTGTTGCACATCTTTTGTCACTCCTCAAACCCCCGCCTAGGCGGACGAAGGGGACGCGAGACTATACTGGGACTCTTTACTTTCAGACGTTGGTGGGCCCAAGTCTTATAACTAAATCAAAATATCATATACATAGATACAAATAAAACTACCACCGTAGTGGTGTTTACATTGTCAATACATATAGTCACGAGGTCAGTTTACCTTATGCATATACAGCGTACATTTATATTTACATAATCAGAGTGCAGAACCTACTAGTGATGAACCCCTACTAGGGTGCTGGCCCAGCAGTATGCGGAAGATCGCGGACGTCCTCCTCTGTACCTACACGAATTAAAACCCGTGCTAAGCTTTATGCTTAGTGGGAAACATATAACTTATACGTATACACATGCATTGATACACACTTACAGTAAGCATATAACAATAACAAATATCAAGATTTATCATGAATTCATATAACAAACTTATACATATACTTGTACTTATAGCAAACTTATACTTATTCAGATCTCCCGTAGGTGTTACCGAGCTTATACTTATACTGAGGTACTCGTAGGTACTACAGAGCTTGTACTTGTACAAAAGTACTCATAAGTACTACAGAGCTTATTCTTTACCTTATTCGTTATTCAGACTCTTATCATATAACTATTTGACTACGTAGACCAGTAATAAGGAATGAGTAGGACCGCAATATGATAAGTCTGCAAGGTATTGTACAATGCGAGATATCGTAGCACAAGCAAAATGAAACTTGCGATCCAGAACGTGCCTACCCACGTAATAGAAGTGCCGTAGCACTAAGCGAGAAGTGCCGGAAGCCTTGATCGAGAGACATACTGCCCTGCGAAGTGCTAGTGGCACTAGCGAGTGAAACGCTGATGACGTGTACTTTACGTAGCAAAGTGTCGTAACACTAGCGAGTGCGAAACAGCGTCCGAGCGTGCATGCCCATGTAACAAAAGTGTCGTGTCATTCAATATCTGGTCTTAGAGCATTCCTACAATTGTGTTTAGGAACTACTTATCTTGCTCGTAGGGCGTCAGGTTTGCCCACTTCGCTCCACCTCGGCGACGAGGTATGGTATACTTTTTTTTTCTTTGCTTTACAAACATGAATGGACCATTTTATAAACTTATAAGGTCCTCATTTGTCCAATGGACAAGACCTCGGAGCAACGGAAAAACGAATCAAAACCAAAACATAGAAATTTTCCATCGCATGAGCGAGTGGCTGCATGCGCATGGCGTAGCATTGCTGATACGCAGGGCGAACTTCGAGGATGGAAAAGTCTCTCTTCGACCACGCCCTTTGCGTGGACATGCCACGTTGTGGCATGGACCTTCACTGCGGCGAGGGGTCCCTACGCCGCGGCATAGGACCCTTGACATTGCCCAGGTTTTTCTGATTTCTTCTATTTTTCCAGAAATCTAACCAAAACCCTCAAATATTCCAAAGGCATCACTGAAAACAACTCCCAAATGGGTTCTAAACTCAACAAAACCAAACATGGAGATTAATTAGAGTTTTTCCAAACCCAAGCTCTAATACTTGTAAGTTAGGTTAACTTTCTAACACCCAAACATGTATCCATATACCATAAACCAAAAATCCTTACTCATGGGAGGATTTCATACCTATCTTACACAAACTAGGGTTTTACCAACCCAACTCTCAACAAATCTAGGGTTAGGATAAATTCCTAACTAAACCCTAGAAAAATGGAACCAACTAATATCCATACAACCCCATAGCCATCATACAAAATCATAGAAATCCATACATCTCCATACAAATCCCTAGTTTCCATACATTTCTTCTCTTCTTCCTCTTCTTCTTCTCTTCTCCTCTTCACGTTTGCTCTCCCAAAATCCCCATATTAGAGACCAAAATTGGTCTTATTTGGTCTAATTCCCATAAAGCCTTGTTTGGCCACCAAAAATGCATTCTTTTGACTTAAGTTTCCTTTTATTGCACTTTGGTCCTCAAATTCCCTTCTATTTGCACCACAACTTCCCATAATTCTACTTTGGCATATAATCTTAATATCTTATGACTTTTATATCCTGTTTTAACAAATTCCACTTTTACCCTTGTTTATTTCCGGGTTTCTCAGATTTCACGTTTTGCATTTAATTTATGAAAAATTCAAATTATCCCTACAAAATACCCTAAATATGCTGAAAACGACTATGATATATTTTGGGGTGTTACATCTTCTCCAGAGGAAGCAACATCTACATCAAAGGAGGCTAGAAACTGCAAAGGTAATAGTTTATAAACACCCTATGACTTGGTTATTCGAATTTGATGATTTAAGACAATCCATGGATGGGATTTATAACACCCTGAATTATACCCTAGTAGTTTATTATGTGTTTAGGGTATAATATAAATTACAATTGCATTGCATTAGAGTGTAAAATGAAAAAACATTAAATGGTAAAATTTACGTAGAACCCGAAGTCTATAAAACAAAGAAGATGATATATTATTGTAGATTTTGGATAAGTTGATGTGTAAATGGAATGAGAATGATGGACTAAAATGCAAGGAGCAGTCCAAATTGTGATAAAGCTAAACATGGCCTTAAGCCAAATTTGGGATAAGGTGAAACTGTGGTCTTAGAGATGGGGAGTTTCTCATTTAGTTGGAGCATTTACGGTTTGGGAGAGGAAGCGAGAAGTAGGGTTGGAGTTCTCAGCTCTTGGTGTTCCCTTGTTCAGAGTGGGAAGAAAGAAGAAGTTTGGTTCAGAGTCTTTGAAGATCAATGTATGGAAATTTCTCATTTGATTATTGAAATTCACTAACTCCCTCTTTGTCTATGTTTGGGTTAAGGAAAACCTAACTCTTCATACATATTATTTTGGTTAAGGTTAAGTCAGTTTTGTGGTTGGCTTCGAGTTAGTTATGTTTTGGTTGAAAGATTTCTGGTGAAAATGGCCAAAACTGTCTATTTTCGAGTTCTGCGGCGCCCTACGCCTAGTGTATGGGGTTCCACGCCTAGTAGGGGTCTTGACAGGCGGACTCGTGACCCCTTAGAAAGTTTACGCTACGCTGGCGAACCTCTCCGCCTAGGCATAACACTGCTACGCCTAGGTCAAGCTACAATTCCAATTTTGTTCTTTCTTTGGTTAATTTTAGAATTCGTTACTCTTTTGTTTGGACTTTCAGTGGAAGATAAATAGGCATAAAATTGGATTAATTGAGGATCCTAACAAGTGAATGAAAGGGTTCGTACAAGTATAAAATTTATATGAAAAATGCTCTGCACCTCACCTCAAGCTTCGCCTCAGCGATCCTGTCGTTAGGTAGACATTGTTTCTTACCCCTTAATTTCTAATGTGTTTAAGAACAATATAACAAGCTCGGTAATATATATAATTGTATACAGCCGGAGGCGGATGTAGATGAATGAATAGGCATGTACGATCGTTTGACTCTTGTTAGTCTTCTGAGCCCTTTCTATTTGATGGGTAGGCACGTCTTTGTTTAGTGTTTTAGCACTCTTTGTTCGATCTTTGCTTACTCTTCTTAGTCTTGGGCCTTCTGTGCATTGGGTAGGCGCGTCTGTTGGTATTTATGCTAGGTACCTTCGAGTACTGTTATGCTTGTGTCCACATCATTAATTATTCTTAGTACATATAGACAAACATTTATATGATAAGAATCCCGAATAATGAACAATAATAAGCATAAGCCAGTTTTGTTATGTAATGAACTACGGGTACTATACATCTGAGATCTACGTTTTTGAACTCCCTACGGAGATATGAAAATTCAGTTATAAGAATTATGTTACATAGAAACTCTGTTATAAGTAAACTACGACCTTATGCTTGTATATTTATATGTATCATAATAAATGTAGGCAAACTTAGGTAGTGCATGCTCTGATATCTGTTTCCACTAAGCTTTAAACACTTGCGGGTGTTTCATCCATGTAGGTGCGAAGAGGAAATTCAAGGCATTAAAACGCAAAAGCAGGGGTAGTATAATGATAAGTCCACGATGTAGGTTTCTGGGTTTGGTTTTGGAATGTAAATGTAAAAGTTTTCATAATAGTGGGGTTTATTAGCCAAGTCTGAAGTAAATGAGACTGAGACATGTATATGTACGGGACATTTTAAACAGCATTCACGATGAATCTTATTACAAAGTTATATTTTGATATATGGACTTTGTTTATTGAAATGGGTCCCTGATGTCCAAAGCGAGGTTTGGGAGTCGAGTCGATTAGCCGGCTCCCCTCTTTTGCCCGGGCGAGGAAGAGGGAGTATTAGGACCTCTATATTTCTTTTGTATTCCGCTGTGCTTTGCATGTGATGCAGCCCCAAAAAAATCCCTACTATGGTATCAAAGCCACCTTGAAATCATCAAAGGCCGATCTTTGTTGAAGAAGTATATTGATTTCGGCACCTAAGATTTTTCAACCTTTAAAACGTTTTTTAATAAAAGGATTTAATTTTATGATTTTTCTATGGTTGATCTTTGTTGTTACATGAATACCAATGATCAAAGATTCTGGAAAAATAAATTTAAATGAGATTCAAACTTGAAATCAGTTTTGAAAGAGAGGTTGCTGAAAATGTGTGATATAGCCATGTTGTGCAACAATGGTGAAGTTTTGATTTTTTTTTTAAATACTTGGACATATTATTTTCGAGATTTGATATTGGAAATAATATTTAGACTCATGAGAGACTTGTTTTCAGACCCTAGTTAGGTCGAATCTATCTCCATAAAGTCTAGAAAAATCTTCAAACCCAAAACTGCAGTTTTTCCAATGTTTTGGATGCAGCAATGGTGTTTCGATTTTTTGAAATTGTTGAAGAAGATAATTCCACAATTTTATTTTTTAAATAAAATCTAGACATCCTAAATTTAATTTTAGGCTCTGGAATTATCCAAATCGGACTTAAATTGGATTTTTAAAAATTAAAACAAGATAATGTACAAATTTGGGAAGGCTGCTGTGAGCACCCACTGACCCGATTTTGTAATTGTTTTATTTTTAATTATCTAGTCTAGATATTTTCGAGATTTGATCTTGGAATTAAATCCTAGACTTTCCAAATTTAATTTTAGGATTTGTAATTATCCAAACCAAATTTAAATGAACTTTTAAAAATTAAAACAAGTTGGCTACGAACTGGACTAGGCTGCTGTGTTCGCCCAACCAACCCGATTTTGTAAAATTCATTTGGGCATGCAATTTTGCGTTCTAACCCTTGAAACTAAGTTTTCCAGAAACTTTAGGATGTTATTTAAATGCTAAAAGCTTGCGGAATAATTTTCTGAAATTTAAAAGAATTGTTTCGTTTTACAAATTAATCACGCATTCTAGTATGTCCAAAAAAGTGAACCGCAAGCTTTAACTTTGAAATGTTCAAAGGGTAGATTAATTATAAATTAATATTGGAACTTAGGGTTTTAATTTAATTTTTTTAAATTAAAATATTCCTTTAAAAATTGCATATGAAACTCAATTGAATTTTACTACACTTTTAAGCAATCATGGTTCAAGAATTAGGCCTAGGTGTCAAAGAGTTGGGTCGAGGTGTTTTGGTTTTGAAAAATTATAACTTAGGATGCCGTTATCAAATAATGATACATTAGATGTATGGTAAAGGTGTATGGAACAAGCATGATGGTTGGTTATAGACTAAGCCCATTGGTGATTGAGCATATGCATGTTTTCTTTTAATGGTAAATAGGGCTTGCATGTCCCTGTTTTTTTCTCTCATCTCTATTGTCTTCTCTTCTCATCTCAATCCCCCTCAAATGACTTTTGTTTTTCTGAAACCCACTGTCTGGAAGGAAGAGGAGGAAGACTCACTGTATATTTTTAGAATAGATTTTTTTACTTTCTTTCTTTCTTTCTTTTCTTTGGATTTGAACGAGTACTCTGTTAGAATGTAGAAGCTGGATTTAATTTTTATTCTCTTTTCCAATTATGGCCTGGAATCAATGAAGTTCAAACAATTTTTGGAATTCGTTTCTTACATGGAATTATAGTTACAGTGGATGTTCTTGATCAACACTCCATTGTAGATTGTGATTCTGTAATTAAGAAGCACAACTTCACTAGATTGGATTTAATGTTAGCTCTGAGTCTTTATAAATTAGAGAGAGGATTACCTGGATTGGAATTTATTTGGTTGATGTGTTGTTGAATGGACCTGTTCCCAATAGTAGTATCGAATACCCTTCCAAGGTATGTATCCTGCTCTGATTTTCAGGAGACCATTTGAGTGACATAGAGAGGGAGATTCCTGAGAGTTGGGAACATTCAATTGGTGGGTGTAACATCCCGAAATGTACCATAGTAGTTTTCGGACTTATTTAGGGTATATTATAAGCTAAATGGAAATTTTCGGAAATAAAATAGAAGACAGAAATAGATATTTAGAGGCAAAAATTAAAATGGTCATTTACCACTTGAGGACATAAATTGCATAAATCAATAAGTTGATATGCAATTATAGAGTAATGAAAAGATGGGATGCCAAAAATTTAATATATATATAAGATTGAGAATAGCCACAAAAGAGAGGGCTAAATAGCAAAAATGGGGAAATAAGTCAAAAATGGGTTTTTGGTCTAGGCCAAACATGGCCTTAAGCCAAAAATCTGGATAAGAGCAAAATTGGTCTCTCATTTTGAAGACGAAGCCCAGTAGAGAGAAGGAAGAGGGAAAAGAGAGAAGAAGAGAAGAGAAGAGAAGAAAGAGAAGAGAAGAATAAGGGAGATAAAAATTGTGACTAACCTTGAGTATATGGATTCTAGTATGGATCATATGGATTTGTATGGACTTGTATGGATCTACATGGTTTATTGTAATGGATACATGTTTGTGGGTTGTAGGTTGTAAGAAACCTAACCACAGAATAGTCTTATGGGATCAAAGTATGGATCCTTCCTTTGAGGTTGGATTCATGGTTTTAAGTTAAAGTAATTGAGTTAGGGTTTAGATAAACCTAACAAATCTTTAATGCTTGGTTTTGTGTATAGGTTATGACCCATATTAGAGTTGTTTAAGGGTATTCACTAGAAAGGTTTTGAAGAAACATATGTATTGAAAAATGATTTGAGTAAATTAGAGGTTCTGAAGATGAATATGAAGTTCTAAACCACCATTTCAAGATGAATTTGGAATGGTTTTGATGTGTATATGGAGTATTGGGTTGATTTGGGTATCAACATATAGAAAAAATGGAAGAAAACACACATTCTGGGCATTTTCGGGGGACCTGTACCGGTACAGGTCAGAGCTGTACCGGTACAGGTAGTGCTCTGTTTTTCTATTTTGACCAGCGTTCGTATTTTGGCCATAAATTGCTCATTTATTATCCGATTTGAGTGATTCAAGTTTCTGGTTAAACTAGACTTCAAGGAGAACCAAACATAATGAAATAGGTACCCTCGAATTCTGACTCTATGTGACCCAAAAATTCACTCAAAGTAGGGCTATATTCAAGCCAATTTCTGGTTCAATTTTTGAACATAGTGTAGTCCCGGTTGATTCGGACGTAACTTGAGTTTCGGTGCTCCGATTTGGGTGATTCCGGTTGGAGGAACCCTTAATAAGCTTCCAAATGAATACAAAGAACCAGGGTCAAGTATGAGTTAAGCCTCCTGAAAAATTTAAGTGATGTTCCTGATGTAATCGGGTAAAATGGTAGTTTGGCGTGAAAAATGTCGTAACGAGTTTGGAAGATTCAATTGGAATGATTCAATTTTTGAGTAAAGGATTGATTCGTAGAGGAACAGAATACATGAATGATGTGTGAATACATAGGCATCATACTGTATAAGTATATGTCTGTGATAAGGACAAATACATGTATAAGTATTCCTGTATAAGTCTATGAAATGTCATATGTAATAGGCATGAAACAAGGAAAAATATAGGAAATGCAATATGTATAGCTGTGTTCATGCAACATGAATGGGATATGAAATATGAAAACGAACTGAAACAGGAACATGAACATGAAAAGCAATATGTCATGAACAAAAAATGTGATTAAGATACATTATGAGTTCTGAAAGACATATAATAGTATATTTACCCTAGGGCCAAGAATGAATGAGTGGACATCATGATTAGTGCCCGGTACTCTTGTTGGTGCTTTGGCACTCTGTCTGATTAGTACTTGGTCTTTCGCATTGGTGTTCCAGCTCCACATGCTTGAGTGAGTACTTCGATTGCCACGGTAGTGCTACGGCCTCTGTCTGATTAGTGCTATGGCACTCCTGATTCACGATTAGTGCTTGACCTCTGTCTTGATTAGTGCTCGACATCTGTTTAGTGCCGGTACTCTGATTAGTGTTCTGACCTCACAGCGATCATAGGTACTCTGACAGCTACGACACCTCGATGCGTATTGTACCTTTGGGTACTTATTGTCTTCGCGTCTACTCATTTCTTATGATTGGTGTGATAGTGCCTAAAACACTCATAATATACCAGCGTCCCGATCTTTCATTTTTCACGCTTATTTTATATTTAATTTCATAGTTTTTAATTAAAATTTGGATACCTGAGTTGGTGATTGGTGTTGATGCAGGTGCATTGGAGCAAAAAGGCAGCTGTTGGAAGCAATTTTGGAGTAGAAGGAGGCATTGCATGAAGATGCGGAGCGTCGCGGCGTCAGCGTCCGCGGCGATCGCATTCGTGGCGTCCCAGCGTCAGCGGCGTTAGGTGTTCGCGTAAGTAAATGGCGTCAGCGTCAGCGGCGTCTGCGTCAGCGGCGTCCGATGCAGTTTCTTTCGATTAAAGCAAATGGGCGGCCCAGTTTGGGGTATGTCGGAAGCGTGCGGACTAGGGCGAATCGAGCGCGATGAAACTATCGTCTGGAAGAGCGCGTGATTTGTTGTTTCTTCGTTTTTGACAATAGAGGCGATGTTTATATATTACATATTAGTATTTCAATTAGTCGGCATGTTCTAGATTTTATCTAGGGTGTTGTTGAACCTGTCACATGTTCATGGATTAAAGATCGGTAATTTATATTTATTCATTTGTTTATAAAATTGTTTGCATCACTCTTTAATATCTATAATTCGATTATATGGTGATGTCGGCCAACAATGCATAATCATCACCCCAAATCAAGGGATTTGAGAGATGAGGTTATCGGGGATCTGAAGTGAAACAGCCTTAGTTGATTCGGTAAATAGAGATATTTGAGTCGGAAGGTGGCATTTGAGATGCGTTATTTAAGCGTTTCGGAATCTTGAGTTGGGATAGAGATACTCAATTCTATTCCACGAGATAAAGCGAGGATATACCTCGAGAGAGGATATCTCGTAAGTAAGATCACCTCGCCATTAACAAATTATAAATACATTGAATAATAACATCTTTAAGAAATAATCCATCGAAGGTGACGAGGGAGTATAACTTTAGTCTTATTCTGATTCATTAAGAACAATAGTTTAGTTAAATTCACACACTTGGCGATCTTTTTCACATCGTTTATTCGGATAATATCTAAAAAGCAAATCTTTGTATTCAACACATCCCTAGTGGATCGATATGGTACCATTGGTACCTTTATATTACTTGGAAAGCCTTGGCGTGCACTTCTTTGGCGTATATTTTACACACCACGTTTAAACGTCAAGTTTTGGCCTTGGGTTGCGGGTGGATAGGTTTAGACGATATAGAGAATAAAGCAATAGATATTCCTCAAAAATTACCTTTGTTTTAATTGTTTTACATGATCTTTGGTATTTAGTATTGTTCAGTTCGTGTGTGATTGCGGTTTAGATTTCAGCGAGCAGCTACATGGCGAGACTAGGTTGACCAATATCTGTTTGACCACGAGGCGGAAAAGAACTTTACAGTTACGCCCGAGAGCGAGAGATCGAGCAGTTAAATCTGGCGATCATGGAAAACGCGAGAAGAGCAGGAGATCTTGGCATTGGCGGAATGTACCCGCAGAGAAGTAGAAATGGGAATAACGGCAGGACTCACGCACCCAGGCCGTTTATACAGCCAGATGATCCATTCATGTTACTAGAGGAATTTGCACTTCCGCCCACAATCGTTAGGCGTGGGGCGACCACCCGATGACCGGTAACGAGCGAAGTCGGTAGCATTACGGATCTTGCGGAATATCTTGTTTCATGGACTACCCCATGAGAACCGGATATGCATTTATTGACTTCCTTGAAGTTTGTGATACGATCAAGTATAAATGGGTTCTGGAAGAAGCACTCGAGGTTGAGATTATTCCCACTCTCCACTGGGTGATGAGGCGACGCATTGGCTGAGTCGACCACCGGATTCCATTACTTCTTGGAGCGATTTAGTCACGAAATTTCGACTAAGTTTTCCACAGCCGAAAAGTGCGCAACTTGTGCAGAGATCAATACGTTTAGACAATTAGAGGGGAGAACTTAGCGAGCGTGGGATAGATTCAGGCGTGAGAAAATGCCCACACCGCCAAGTGACCGGATGGATGCGAGGTTCACACTTTTATAATGGTCGAGAATGCGGGCTAGAGCAGTGATTGACGCCTGGTGGAGGATCCCAGTGAAGAAAACAATTGAAAACCACTCAGAAATCTTAGAAGAATCTTTTAACCAATACAAATGTTGGCCTAGAGAAGATTCTGTAGGTAAGCGGTGGGTGGAGCGGATAATGAGGTCTCAATAATCAGAGAAATAGCGGATTAGAGAGGATCATCATGAGCATTGACTAAACCAGGTTAAATGACAACAAAGGCTGCGAATGCCATCTGAGGACGACCATGGGAGTTGTGTGAATGCAGCGGAGAACTGACACACAATAGCCTGAATGTGGTCGAAACAAAGCGTAGACGAGGCCCGGTATGTGTCAGGTTCAATCGAGAATCGATCCATAGCAACAAGGACGAGCCAAGGAACTATCAGAATCAACATCAAGGCGAGGTGGCGTAATAATCGAGTCGAGCGGTCGGAACAATCAAAGGGTATGGATGGGAGGAATAATCAGAACAACATGCCATGGCAAGGTTAGTGAACCACATCCACGAGGAAGAAGGTGGATTTAAGACAGCCCTTGCCCAAATGCTGACCTCACACACTGCCTTTATGAATGAGACAAAGGCGAATATGCAGCAACATGCCACCCAATTGAACAATCAAGCGGCACAGTTGAGAAATTTGGAGTACGGATAAGATTCAGAATGGCGATCCTGACGACGAGAAAACGCGAGGGTTCACTGAAACAATTCGGAGGTAAATACACAAGAGGAGAAGGAAAGAGTATTGCAAGGCCATCACTCTAGGAGTGGAAAAGAGTTGGAAACCGGATGAAACCTAGTGGAAAGAGAATTGAAAATTAAGGAAGCGAAGACCAAAGCATCCAGAAAGACCCGGATGAAAAATGAGCAACCACGAGCTATAAAGAGGCAGCGAGGATAATAAAGTAAGGAGCAGGAGCGGACAAAAGCAGGATGAACTGTCTGTACGATCCACGTATCCTCGGAGATTCGAAGAAAGGTAAGTTGGAGCGAGTTTGCGAGTTTCTTGACATCTTGAAACTACTTATTAATATACCCTTTTGGAGCCTTGGAGAACATGCACAGTTCGTAGGGAAATTCATGAAAAGATCTTGGCGGTAAGAAGAAGTTGGAGGAATATGGGACCATCGCCTTAAGCGAGGAATGCGGTGCCGTCTACTTGAAGCTTCCCCGAAACTTGAGATCCGGGTAGCTTTGCTATCACAGTTCTCTATAGGGAGTCGGGTATCTGGAAGCCACAGTGTGACTTGGGAGCCGATCAAGCTTGATCATAGCTTTTCGATGTTTAAAAGGCTAAAGTTGGGAACGAAATGGACCCGCGATCAGCTATGACTTGCAAATAGGTCTACCAGCATCCTCGGAGATAATCGAAAATGTCTGGCTAAAAGTTGAGTAAATTCGTCCTTCCAGTGGGCTTCGTCTCAAATTCTGGACATGGAGGAAAACTGACTGGGTTCCCATCGTACTTGGTAGACCTTCGGCCACGGAAAAGCTCAAGGTGTGTATGGGTGAGCTCAAATTGAGTCCCGAGAGACGAGATCACTTTCCATGTATTCAAGCCCATGCAACATCCAAATAACGATTCAAATAAAGATATCTCGGAACTGCACTACACAGAGATTTTGCAAGGCAATGTGAAAATTTTCAGGAATAAGCCTATTCTTGCGAAAGACACCGGAAGGCGAGGGCATGAGCAGGAAGAATGTTTCATCCACCTTGAGCGCGGGTTGTAGACATGGGGGATGCGTAAGCATTTCCCAGTTTCTTTTAAGCATATAGCACATTGAAATTCAGGGACGTCGAGCTAACGACATTAACATAGCGCTTCTTGGGAGGCAACCCAAGTTTTTTTTTTTCTTGAACTTTTACCTTCTCTGAGTGACATTTTTCTTGTTTGTTTTTAGTCTTTGTTGGTTCTTTGGTTTGTCGTGTCGGTATCCTATTTGGTTGTGTACTTTCGGAACTGCGAATGCAGTGCGGGAGGATCGATTTATGCAGGCATTACAAGTCCGAGTCACATTTACAAGAGGGGAGGGTCACTTAAACATGGGCTACTTACTGTGCAAATTTTTTAAAGCCTTCTCTGTAACGTCGCGACGTTGGGTTTCAACGTCGCGACGTTTCAACGTCGCGACGTCAAAATTACCCTTCTCTGGAACGTCGCGACGTTGATTTTGAGTGTCTCTGGAACGTCGCGACGTGAGATATCAGCGTCGCGGCGTTGATTTAACCCAGTCTCTGGAGCGTCGCGACGTGGGGGTTAGCGTCGCGGCGGTAGTTTTGCACCTCACGGAGCGTCGGCGTTGGTATACAACAATCAGCGGCGTTGGCTATTACTATTCTGCAGAGCGTCACGATGTTGCCCCCAGCGTTGCGGCGTTGGAAACCTACTCTGGAGCGTCCGGCGTGGCCCGACGTCGATATTGCCCATTTTAAGACCACACACAGCCCATTTTTTGCTCTTCTCACCTGCCTGCTTAGGATCACCAACTCACTTTGCCGCTTTAGACACACCCTTGCCGGAGCGCCATACCACACCGGTCGGAGGCCTGGATTTTGCCCTCAGGCACCCTCATTTGCTCCCCACGGCACTCATCAACTGTCCCCTTTGCCTTGCCCGGGTCACACATTTCCCTTCCTGCAGGTCTAGCCCTCCATGTTTAGATTACAGGAGTTCGTCTTTAGGTTCCAGGTTAGGTGCAGGAGTCACATTTAGGAGCACATTCGATCTAAGGTTCGCATTTAGGTCACATTGGGTGCACTCTAGGTGTTTAATACATTTAATACGACCCGGTTGGGGCACGTGGTGCTATTTCTCACATTACCACTAGCGGAGTCCTGGATTCTGGTCCCTATGTACGGAAAGGCTGACGCCTGGTAGGTCGGTCCGGGCGGGATCGACCCCCAATTATGATATCACGGTTTGTGAATGAGGTGTCGCGATGAGTTCGACACCATACAGAGCTCCGCTCATTTATCAGGAAGGGTTTTCACCACCCACGATGGCTTTCCATAAGACAATAAGCGGCTAAGGGATGGCGAGCTTTGTGCAGCCACCTCGTCAGTGCGATGAGTGTGGTCGCGAGTTCGCCAATCTCGCCTCCCCGTCCTTAAGAAAGTCGCGCGTGAGAGGTGGTAGTCGACCGATCTTGGTCGATGCGATAGCTATTATAGTTTAGATCACATGTCCCCTACGGGCGTTTGAATCGGCTCTCTGAGCACCCGACTACCACGGTCGTTCGGGTGATGATGGCCAATGGCGGGGTGAGTGGAAGCTTAATAATGGGGGCCATCGCGGTCCACTTCAAAGGCCCAGATATTTGGCCTTTATACCTAAGATACGGCATCTGCCCCATCCGTCGGCGTCTTATTAGGTAATGAGCGTGTGTGAAGTGACGACCAAACGTGCCATGCTCAGCTATGCCATCTTCACAGGGATATACCTTTTGATGTAGGCGGGTTATAGAAGGGTGCTACCTCCCTATAGCGGGACATGAGAAGAATGAATAAGGCACCCTTTCCTCATCTTTGGTTTATGCGAAGCGGCGGGGTGCCTCGGCGACAATAAAGGCGTGGCTACACCCCATTAAAGCCGCCATGTGTCAAGAGGGACAAGCGGTGTCGAGCCTAAAGACCTACGACTCCGACCGTGACCCTCGGGCGAGGAGCTGACTTCATGGCCCCATCGGCTCGTTTGAACCACGGCGTCCCGAAGGAGTTCGCCGATCCTAAATCATCCACCTACACCGCACCACCACGAAAGCCCCTGACGGCGCTCCCTTGATCTCACACCCGACCAGGGACCCGATGCTCTCACTTGCGCGCTTTGATGCGATACGGGGCGAGACCTAGGGCTGCCGTGCATAAATCTGGGGATTTGGAGGCACGCCACAATGGCGTGTATTAGTCTTGCACCACATGTTGGCCCAACTAGGCCACAATTCTTGTGACCAGTCCTTGGGCCAGTTACGCGACTGCAAGCCACACCAGTACATAACCTGCGATGATCACGGGGTTCTCTTTACCCCTCGTTCATTCTTCACGGTGAATGGCGGCTATTTTGTTTGAGGGTGGGGGTAGTGATCGTGCTTTTATTTGATATGTTTAGTTTTGTTTTGATTTTTGTATTTATTGTAGTATTTTTTGTTCGTTTCAAGCATGTTGGTTGTGTTTCCGTTTGATTTGCGGTTTACTTTTTCACTTTAATTTGATGGAGTGGTGTTAGTTTTTGTTTGCGTGTGTGTTAGATCATTCTTATACGTAGTAGTTTCATGTGTGGGTAGTTGTATGTGTGCCATGTTGAGGCGAAGATCACTTTTGGACCCGAATTCACTATGGACATGGAAGAACGGATGCATATGATGTTTGATGCTCGGTAATTAGGTTGAATAGGTGGGAAGAAATTTGAGTAAACCAATTCAGGGTAGTCAAGAAACTGTTCTCAATGACCTATCATCTGCGCTAATGACCTGAGGTATGCATAGGTGCGAGACCAGCTACTAAAGCTCGACAAACCTTAGGAGTCTTCTTGAGTCTAGCGGACACCAATCAAGGATTGCGGGTTGAGCCCGACTAAAAAAAAAAAAAATGAAAGAAAAAAAATGTGTGAATAATTAGATCATCTGTTGGAATCAAGACACAGATCCGGGGGCCTTTCAAAAACCTAATGCCTAAGCCAGCGGTACGGGAGTCATTATTCAGCTACATGGGACAGAAGATGGATCATTCCTACCACTTAGTGCCTTTGAGTTTGGTTGAGTGTTAGAATTGAAGTTTGAGAGAATTTAATGCACAGTGCCCTTAACAGTTGGTGAGGAGTCACCAATGGATCCCCGCTACAGGAACACTCATCTAAAACTTCTTGGCATTAGGTCTTCCTCATTTTTTAGGTATTTAGGAAATATTTAGATATTTTGGTATGAATAAAAAGGGTGCGTTCTTATCCTTTCTTAGTTAGCTTCTTCCAAATATGTAGGTGCAGGCTCCATTTGAAGTGTCGGAACCTAGAGTATACACTAGAGGTTATGCATTCGCGCACATAAGGACCTTAGGAAGGTTATTGAAGATCATGGAATTTGAGGCACTAGTCACTTTTACCTATTCAATAGGGTTTTAAAGTCGAACACACAGTATCATCTGTGAACTTGAACAAAGCGTGCGATTGTGGTCGGTCCCGATTGATCCTCTGCGCCAGCATGTGCATCGCTACCCTCATGTTAGACTTTAGTACATAGAGTGTGTTAGGTTTTAGAGTCGATTCTTGCTTGGACCAAGCAAGAAACTAGTTGAAGTGTGACGGTGCAAAACACTCATATTTTCGTCGGTCTTTCATTTTCACGCTTATTTTATATTTAATTTCATAGTTTTTCGGTAATTTGGATACGAGTTGGTGATTGGTGTTGATGCGAGGTGCATTAGAGCAAAAGGCGGAGTTGTTGGAAGCAATTTTAGATAGAAGGGGCATTGCATAAAGATGCGGAGCGTCGCGGCGTCCCAAACGTCATGGCGTCCCCGCGTCGTGGCGATCCCCACGTCGTGGCGTCCCGCGTCGTGGCGTCCCCAGCGTCGCTGACGTTGGGTGCCTGCCCGATGACAAGCTGACAGCGTCGGCGTTCTCAACGTCGCTGACGTCGGTCTGGTTCACGCTTTCTCAGCATTAAAAGCAAATGGAGGCGCGAAATTGGGGTATCAGGAAGCGTACGGACTAGGGCACGGAAATCGAGCCGCAGCGACATCGATCTGGAAGAAAGAGCCGTGATTTGTGTTTCTTCGTTTTGACAATAGAAGCCCGATGTTTTATATATTACATATTAGTATTTCATTAATTCGGTATGTTCTAGATTTATATCTAGGGTGTTGTTGAACCACGTCACATGTTCTGGATTAAAGATGTTAATTTATGTTATTCATTTGTTTATAAAATTGTTTGCATACGCTCTATATCTATAATTCAAATTATATGGTGATGTGCATCGACATTAACATAATCATCTTGGAAATCAGAGATTCGAGATGAGGTTATCCAGGGATCGAGTAGAAGCGACCTTGGTGATTCGGTAAATAGAATGTTCGATCCACGAAGGTGGCATTTGAAAATTAGAACATTTAAGCGTTTCAGAATCACGAGGTTGGGATAGGGATATACTGATTCCTATTCCGCGAGATAGGCGGATATACCTCGAGAGAGGATATCTCGTAAGTAAGATCACCTCGCCATTAACAAATTATAAATACATTGAATAATAACATCTTTAAGAAATAATCCATCGAAGGTGACAGGGGGAGACATAACCCTAGTCTTCAATACTAGTAATTCATTAGAGCAAATAGTTTAGTTGAAATTCACACATGACGTCTTTTCACAACCGTTTATTCGGATAATATCTAAAAGCAAATCTTTGTATTCTTTGTCCCGAGTGGATCGATATCATTACCATTGGTACTATATTACTTGGGGCGACGCGTGCACTTGCGCACATAGGCGTATATTTTACACACCACGTTTCGGCTGTCGATGCAGTAATCGAGAAACGATTGCTTTCCCTTGATGGGCTACGAATAAAGAATAAGAGTAAAGATAAGATATACCTCTTGTATACGTGCACGTGAGCCTAAGGGTACTCCTATATCTGATTAATCTTTGTAGTACCCACGGGGTACTCCCGTATCAGTAAAATAAGTATAAGTTCTGTAATGTAAGTATAAGTCCAATAGTACCTACGGGTTCTTCCGTATAATGAATCTCTGTAGTACC
This sequence comes from Tetrastigma voinierianum, assembly GCA_016808115.1. Classification (NCBI taxonomy): domain Eukaryota; kingdom Viridiplantae; phylum Streptophyta; class Magnoliopsida; order Vitales; family Vitaceae; genus Tetrastigma; species Tetrastigma voinierianum. Next base: position 70,740 of record JAEQBH010001716.1, on the reverse strand, counting down.
TACGAGTACTCCTGTATAGGTAATATAAGTATAAGTTTCGTAATACAAGAAGTATAAAGTCCGAGTGGTACCTACGAACACCTCAGGTATAAGGAAGGAATGTAGTACCTCGGTACCTTTGTGTACTAGAATAAGCTCCACATAAGATCCATGACAGTATAAGATCCGAAATACAGAAATAAGATCCGAGTGAATATGCTCACGTAATACAAGTATAAGATTTGAAAGGCAGTAGCTACATACAGAGTATAAGATCTAAAAGACGAGAATAAGCTTTGTAACACAAGTATAAGATCCAGCAGCTACCAAATTATAAGATCCGTAAGACAAGGATATGCTGCGTAGTACAGAATCTGAATCTAAGTATCTCTGTATAAATATAAGTTCTGAAGTACCTACGGGTACTCCTGTATCTGATTAATTTCTATAGTACCTACGGGTACTTTTGTATCTGATTAATCTCTATAGTACCTACGGGTATCTCCATATAAGCTCCGGATAAGGATAAACTCAGTAGTACCTACGGGTACTCCCGTATGAGTTTAAGATAAGTTTGATATAAGCATAAGTGTGCGTCTCTTGGGACATTTGAACAAGTAGTACTCACGGGTACTTCCGTATAAGAATAAGTTTCGCAATATCAGTATACGTTCGTATCTACGTGGTACCTACGAATTTTCAGACAAGTATAGGCTGGTAGTATAAGAATAAACTCTGTAACTCCTAAGTCGAATGAGCATCAAGTACATTATAAGTATAGGATTACGGATAAGAAAAAGCTCTCAGACATAGTTCTTGGATAGATGAACAATGATGACATGACTTTCAAGTACTTGTATAAGTCCATGATATGAATGCATGAAATTTCGATATACATTATTGTTATACACTTATTATAATTGTGTATATGCATGTACATCAGTATAAGTTATAGATATGTTTCCCACTTGGCGTAAAACCTTACGGGTTTAATCAGTGTAGAGTACGAGAAGGCGTGCGAAAACATCCGCGCTAAATTTGGGCCCGGCCTACTAGTAGGGGGTTCATCCGCGGTATGTTCCGTGTTATGATTTGTAAATGTAAAAATATAGTTTTTGTTTAAGTGAATGAGACTCAGTATATGTATATAGATTTTGATGGACACCACTCCGGTGGTAGTTCTTTTGATATGTATATGATATTTAGATTCTGTTATAAGATGTGGGTCATACCCATAGGTACAAGTTCGGCTTTTAAAAGAAAAAAAAAAGTCCCAGTATATGGTCTCGCACCCCGAACTCGGTTTAGATCCGCCAATTGGGTGAGCAGGGAATCGGGCGTGACGTCAGGCCGTAGACTACCATTGAAGAACTATTGAGCTCGAGAGTTCACTTGGTAAATTCCCACTTCACTTTCATGGCGATGTTGGAGAGATGTTTATCAATTTAAATAATAAGATATTTCACCTTAATGCATTGGAAAGCTCCGAACTTTTGTGTTGTTTGAGATCTAATCAAGGGAATGGAAATATCCACTAGATTTTAAAGGATGAGTCATCAATCGAGTTGTAGAAATTTGCAACCTTTGTGAAGCAAGAAATTTGAAGTCTTAGAAATGGGTATGGAAGTATTGAGAAAGAAAAATACCCCGGATCTTGTTAAGATTGTGCGAGAGCACAAGTAAGTGGATTAGACCTTTTATCTGGAAGCATGGACTTCTAGTCGTTGAATTATGGAGAAATCCAGCGCATTTTAGGCATCTTGGAAAGTCGAATCCGGCCTGGCAATTATAATGCATGATGGTGCAGAAATTAGGCTCATTTCATACTATTTCTTTGATAGTGTTCATTTCTGAGAGAAGCGGTCGGTCAAACTCATTATAGTCTATATAATTTCATTAGCTTATTTTAATATCCTAAGTTGTAGATGCTCTCTTTAGGACAATTATCCTTTAATTTATAGTTGATAAACTGTATCATTGAGGTCCAGATAGTATGGATCTTGAGTAGTTGGGGTAGTTGATTTTGAGAATCTAAGTCAATCTCTGTGGGAATGATATCTGGACTTACATCCATTTTTTACTACTTGTATGACCTGTGCACTTGTAGTGTCATAGACTAAACCTATTTATAATTCCAAAACATAACTCCAGTTTTATTCAATTTTAAGAAAACTCCAGTCCAATTTGACATGGTTACAGGAAAATTGTAAGGATCTTGTATAGATGTTAAGTTGAGTGGTTTAGTCTATATCTTCACACACAAACACCGCTCTAGGGCTTGTTATTTATAGCCCCAACAAATGATGTTGGGCCTAAAATCAAGGTTGATGACGTGGGTTGCGTGCAGGCCTCATTGACGACTTTGTCGTGACATAGTAGTCACTGTTTTTGGATTTTATCTTTGTCGTGGCTTGATGGTTTTGTCGCAATATTTTATTTTCTTGAGTTATGTCACGACTTAAATTACCTTTGTTTCGACATTGTTCTTATGCATTTGTTGGAATTATGTCGCTACATAGTTTAATAATGTTGCGACATAGCTTTGCTGACAGCTTTGTGATTGTGTGACATGAATAACTTTAATGCGACATAAGTTCCATGCCCTTACGGTGTTAATGTTTGAATGGTACATTTATACACCAAGGACACCTTTCGCTACATAAATTTTCCAACTCTGTACAGCCATTGCTCTCGGTTTCTATGTCGCGTGAGCTTTCTTCTTTCTTCTTTTTTTTATGTCGCGGCATAGTTTTGAAATGTTGCGACATAATTTTTTTTCCTTTGGCCTGGTTTTATGTCACGACATAGCTTTTCCTTCATTGCTTTGTTCTTTGTCGCGACGTCTTCTTGTCTTCAAGGTGGATTTAGCCATACAATTCTTTCTATGCGACATAGTTCTAGTGTTTCTTCAGGTGCTCTTCTCCAAGGTATGTCGCGACATAAAATTTAAGACTATCCCGACATAAAATGGTAGTTGCTTAAAAACCATATCATGACATAATTCCTTATGTCTGACATTTCTACTGCATTCTTCCTGACTTATGTTGCGACATAGTTGTAAAATGTCTCGTCATACTTCATTTTCTGCCTTAGCCCATTTTTGCTGCCTTTTCAACTTATTTTCTCTAAATTCCTGCAAAACACAAATTTGGGTGAATATTCCATAATTTGTCATTTAAATTGGACATTAAAACTTAAAATATTCATGAAAATTGGCTTAATTAGATGAGTTTTAGACAAGTCAACAACCCGACTAGCCCCATATTACAATCACGTATGGCTCCTCCCAATTTGGTTGAAATTTGCTAGTCGTCAGGTCAGCCATGTTCTCAAAGACCCTTCTCAGGACTAGGTCTCCGGCTCGGAATGCACACGGCTTTACATGCATGTTATATAGGTTTGTCAGTCTTTGTTGGTACAACGCTATACTCACAGCTGCAGCTTCGCGGAACTTGTCTGTGATATCTAAGTCTTTGGTGATGGCTTCTGTGACGACCCCACCCTCGGGTGCGGGCCCCACCTATTCTGACTTTTGGTGGACCCCCGGCCTCGGCCGGGCCACGCCATCCTCGGGGACCTCCCGGCTACCATGGCTCGCCTCGGGCACAGGACTGCAGGCTAGTACCCGAGTTGCTGCGTGCGGTGCCAGGCGGGCTCTTGGCTCGGTTGGTGCCCGCTGCGCTGGGACAGGCCTGCCCGAGTCCAGGTTCGGCGGCCATGAGGGACCTGGTCGGCAGTAGTCCATGTGAACCCACCAGAAGATGGAAATCTGGCTAAAGCGTCTTTTTATTGTGAGGTCCCACCGTCTACCGTAGTGGAGCCCATCGTCACCAGGGTCTTAGATGGTTCTCCTCGCTCTAGGATATCCCCTTGCTTTCCTTGAGTTTAACTTTCGCATAACACGGGATTAGGGCCCCGTCACCAAGAGCTTAAGGTCCTTAGGGAAGCATCCTTGCTACCAACTGAGCTACGGTCAAGCCCAAAATACAAAATCACCTGTATAAAACAAAAAATAAAATCGCCTCTCACGCCCTCTCTCTGCGTCTCCACTGTCCGTCCCCTGCGATTTTGAGTGGCAGTGGTGTGTAAATATACGCCTATCTGCCTTGAGTGCGCGTGTTCCTCAAGTAATATAGTGTACTGAGTGTCGCGGTATCCACGGGAAAGATGGATTGACTCTGATTTTGCTTTTGTGTGATATGCGAGATAAATGGATTCTAAGATGGAATTTAAATACTAGCGCAACTAAAATATTGGTTTGGTGAATTGATAATGTGGGAGCCTGGGGTTCGTCTCCCCCTGTCATTCGATTAGTTATTCTCCTAAGATGTTGTTATTCAGATTGTTTATAAAATATCAATGGCGAGGTGATCTTGCCACCACGAAATCCTCTCTCGGTATATTCGCGTATTTCGTGAATAGAATCGAGTATATCTCTATCTCGGCTTCGGTATTGAAATGCTTAATGTTGACTTTGAAACCACCTTAGGTTCGAATATCTCTATTGCAGAGATCATTCAAAGGCTATCTACCCGGATCCACACGAATACCCTCATCTCTCGAATCTCGGATCTTCGATTGTAAGTATGTTAATATTGGCGGATATTATCATATAATTAGCATGCGGGTATAGAGCGGATGTGATAAATTAACAACAATTGATTAACATGAAAGGTTAAATTCCTAATCCATTATGCAGCGACGGGGTTTGATGTAACCCTAGAAAAGTTTAAAACATCATGAAGGAAAGAAATAATACATGTAATATAAGAAGAACATCCTCATATGATCCATAAAATGGCCAAAACAATAAGGAAAAACTAATACAAAATCAGAGAAATCCTTGAAGTACATGTTCACGGGTTCTCCAATTCCGTCCCTCTGGCCACACGTCCTTCGATCCCTCAAATTCCCGAGCCCCCTCGTATTTAATGATGAGATTTGATTTTGAGCTGACATGCGACGTGGTGGCGTCGGCGTGGTGACATAGCGGCGTGGTGACGTCGCGGCGTGGAAAGCACGTCGCTGACGTGGGGCGTCGCCGACGTCTCCTTATTTCTCGAAATGGCTTCGAGAAGTTGTTCTTTAACTCATCATCTTTTGCATTCCCAAAACAAAAACTAAATAAGAATCTAACCCAAAATTATATAAATAATGCGAATCAACATGAAAATGCAAGGTAGCCTTAGTATAATTTGAGTGTTTTAAAGCACTCATCACCTTTAAACTTAATTTGTTGCTTGCCCTCAAGCAGAACCGACTCTAGACAAGGACACACACACTCGACACCTACAACTAACACTAGACTTAATGTGTGCTCATCTTGAAAAATAATGGATCAATTTGGACTAATTCGCATACTCAATGTTTTGCTCGATGTTCAATGAAGGCATACATATACGCGACTTTGGTAGCCGATTGAAGTAGAGTGAAAGCTGGCTAGTACATCAACTCCATGAGTATTGATGGCCATTCCCAAAACCCACAATATTGCTCATGGTGGATGGCCTCCAGAATATGCCTAAATTCCGATACCCCCAAACTTAAGTTCGACTTACCTATTAGGAAGAAGCCCAGACTAAACAAGGATCTGGCACTATTTATTCGACAACAAAACTAGAAATTTCTATGTAACAAAAGCAAAAGGAAAGAACCTAGTGCGAAGCGGTTTTAGTTAAAGTGTCCACTGTAAGCGGGGTTCCATTGGTGACTCCCCACCGAGTTAGTTAAGGGCACGGGCATTGATTCCTTCAAACTTCACCCCGAACACTCAACCAAACTCAATATTTTAGGTTGCGTGAGCTGATCCATCTTGTCCCATGTAGCAGGCGGTGAAGTCGATGACTCGGCCTTGTTGACTCGGGGCATTAGGCTTTGATAGGCCCACACTCGGGCGTAAGGTTCCGATTGGATGATCAGCTTATTCTATCTTATACTATTTTTATCATTTTCTTTTCTTTTCTCTCTTTCTTTTCTATTGTTTTTGTATTTTCTCTTTTGGTTGGGGCTCAATGGCAATCCTCTTTTCATTAGGTGTCCCCATCACTTGAATGGTTCGAATCTCCCTAGGTTGGTTGAACTTTAGTGGTCGACTCATGTGCATACTGCGATCACTAATGTGTGTATGCGATGGGTCTTTGAGGTGGTGTCTTGCCTAAGATTTAGTTCACGCCGCTTTTCACTTATTCAAAACTATTCACCAGAGTATCATGACTATATGCACCAGGCTGCTTCTATAGTGCAAGCAATCAAATGATCCTCAATTTTCAACATGACATACATGTATAAACTATATTATATACGATGCACAAATAAACAACTAACAAATGATTCATCAATCATAAGCAAAAAAAAAATATACATGCACAAAAACTCAAACAAGACCAAAACTCAAACAATACCTAAACACTACTTACAGTTAAATGCGGTACTAAAATAAAACACAACTCTATCACGAACAACTAAAAATGCTAGCTGCTTTAAACATTAGGAAACAAAACAGCTAGAAATAAAACATAACAAAATACCCCCCCCCAAACAAAAGATCCAGTGTCCCGCTGGCTGTATAAATATGAAGGTAAGGAGGTACCACGGGAGATCGCTGCCGGAGCGGTGGCGGTGGGGTAGTGGAATGCTATGGCTGCGGTACAGGCTTTGCATAGCACACTTTCTTCTTTGAAGGAAAAGGATGATAGCTGATTGCGTGGGAGGCGTAAGTATCGGCACGCGGCGCCTCCATGTCTGATAACCTTGGACCTCGGTGCTCACCAATGTCTCATCGAGATAAAAGTCAGCGGCTCGGTGGTGAGATGCGGGTCTCAATATCGGGAAGGGCCCAGGAGGTGGTGCTTTGAGGCTCTGCTGGGGTGGAGGTGAAGGTGGAGTCAGGGACGGGCGGCCAATGTCTCTCTGGTTTGTCACCCAGTCCATAGCAGCCCCTTGGTCAGGGGCTCCGCCTCGTCACGAGGGCTCGCGGCCGGAGTGTGGGCCCCCTCGGGTTGCGGACACAGGGGTGTGTCCGTAACAGTGTATGGCCTTGATGGGATGAAGCCGGGCCTCGTGTCGTCGAGGGCACCCCGACTTGCTTACCTGACCAAGATCAGAAAAAGGGTGCCCCGGTTTATACCCATCCGGTTATGGAGGATAGCATCCTCGATAACACGCCCAGCGTCAAATGGTATATCTGTAAAATAGATTGAAAGCGAGAGGCGGCTGGGCGAGTCACCTCACACACATTAAATGTCGGTATAAGGCGAAATGATAAAATATGGATGCCACGCAGGAATGTAGGCCAAAATGCTTGGCGCCCAGAAATTTCTGCGTGTCAGCGCTGTGATCGCCACTCACCCTGACCTTTGGTCAACACTCGGATGACCTCATGGTAGTCGGGGTGCTGTGTCCAAAGGGCGGTGGGATATGCTCGAAGCTATAGTAGCTATTGATCGACTCCGCGCTGAAGTCGACCAATACACCTCGCACCCTGACCTTTTTGAGGACATGGGAGGCGAGGTTGGCGTAGAATTCCCGAACTACGCTCATGGGAATTTGGGGCGGGGGGTTTGGCACGAAGCCGCCCAGCCACTGGCCTCGATCGTTTTCTTGAAAGAAATCGTCAGATTTGGTGAAACCCCATACTCCCTTAATAAAGGGATCGGTTTTGCAAATTGTACTTCGCCAGTCCGCGTGCTCATGTTTCATGTGAGGCATCGAAAATGTAGGTCGGGGCCTGGCGGCCGGAGCTCAGCAACGACAACTTTGCTTAGTTTACGGTTTAATCTAATCCTGAACGAGCGAACACCTAATGTGCGATACTAAGGGGACTAAAGCTACTTAGACCTTCTGACCCAAATATTTCAAGTAACTCTAAAGAACCTAGTTTAACCCGAAGTAGAAGACCTACAGGACTCTAGATCATGAAAACACTGAAATAAACCCAATTCTAATGTTGCCCCTGAACTAGAATCGGATACAGTGGCAGGAAAGGCCCTTTATGATCAAGCTTAGCTAGTCGTTGACTTACGGTGGGTTCGGCGGAATGGAGTCCCCAGCCGGTGAGAACCACGAGGCTTGAAGGTCCACTGGCGCGGCGGCGGAGGAGCTAGGGTTTGGGGGAGAGAAGGTTTAATGCGAATGAAAGGCGAACATTCACGGTTTAAAACGGAGTCTCCGCGTCGCTGACGCGTACGAGGTACGTCGCGGCGTGAGCTTGACTAAGCGGCGTCGCGTAGAAGACCGCGTCAGCGACGTGGCGAAGGACATGTCAAAATGGCGATAGCGGCGTAAGAAAAATCCCGCGTCAGCGGCGTGGCGGAAAGCAACACCAAAGTCGCGGCGTGGGACCGCGTCGCGGCGTGCTTCGAGTTAATGACCTAATGACGTCGCGGCGTGAAAATCACGTCGTGGCGTGACCGGAGGAGCCTCACCATAAATTGGCGTGTGTAGGGTGGCGAGAATACCGTCGACGTGAGTGTTAAGCGGCGTCAGCGGCGTGAAAAATCCGCGTCGCGGCGTGACGGAAGATGAAATTTTGGCGTCGCGGCGGTAAATCCTGCGTGTGGCGTGGCGAGCTCAATGGCGTCGGCGTGTGCGTCGCGGCGTGGCGAAGCTTCAAAAATGGCGTCGCGGCGTAAATCTCCGCGTCGGCGTCGGCGGAAAAGTCTCCCGAGATATTTACCACGATACCGATTTTGAGAACTCTCCCGCGTAAACTTCCCTTTGGACTTTTGAACCTCAGGAATCTCGGACTACACCTCAGTCTCACTGCAATTCAAACCAATAACAAGCAGAAACAACGATCATGGATGCGACTAAAATTCAAAAATTTCTAGAAAACAACAATAGAGGCTAAACTTAAAAACAAGTTTTAAAGAAAACTTGGTTGCCTCAGCGTATGTTGTATCGATTATCGACGTCCTACTGAATCTCGGTGTGCGATATTAGTAGAAGAAAGTGGGAAATTTTCTGTCTCTTTAGTGTGTTATGTTCCAAGGTGGATGAAATACTCTTCTCTGCTTTACATGCCACCTTACCTTCTCGAGTGTCTTCTGTGCACAGAGCGGTTTATCCCTGAAATTTTTCTCATCGCCTTGAGAAATCTCTGTGTACTGAGGTTCCGAGATATCTTCAGTTGGATCGTCGTCCGGATGCTTCATGAAATTTGGAATACATAGGCGATCTCTTCTCCTTGGACTCTTAGTTTGAGTTCGCCTTCTTGCACATTGATTTGAGCTTTTCCGGTGGCTAGGAAGGGTCTACCGAGTATAACAGAATTGGGCCCGAGTACGTCTTCCTCCATGTCTAGAATGGCGAGAGAAGTACTGGAAAACGAATTTTAACTTTTACTAGGACATTTTTCGATTATACCCGAGGATGTGGTAGACCTATCTGCAAGTTTTGGAAGCTGATTGTGAGTCGATTTTGGTTCTCGACTTAAGCCTTTTAAACATTGAGGTGACATCGAGTTGATGCAAAACAGTCTCTATAACCTTCTAGGATGCTGGGTTCCTAGAGAATGGTATAGCAAATTTACCCGGATCTTGCAGTTTCGGGGGAAGCTTCTTTTGCAGGATGGCACTGCATTCTTCAGTTAAGGCAATGGTCCCATACTCTTCCAATTTCTTCTTACTTGCCAAGATCTTTTTCATGAATTGCAAGCTGTAATCACCAAATGGCCCCGAGTAATGTGGTTCTCGGCCGAGAAACTCGAGGCGGTGCGCTGCTGACACCTCGAGGGTGGGGTGTGCGAGTTGCCTCCGCCCATGCGCGTTATTCCGCCCGTGGCGGCGTGTGCGCCGGCATCTGAGTTGTTGCGCGTTAAATGGAATGCTGAGTACAATTCTCACCATGCGCGGATTCGACTCACCTTTCACCCAGGTGATATGCTGTTAATACCCACCTGGGCATAAGTTTGCGATAGTGTTATTACCGTAAGTAAATACATATTTGATCATTTGTATCGACTCACCTGTTACAATTAATATAGTGCTAAATATTATGAGACCATTCGCGAGCGATGGGTCGTATTCGTCGAAGGGCTTTGCTCACAGAATCGTACTACCGGGAGGTGGTTCATTATCCAGGTTTACATTAGCCGCCAAATTGATGCGGTCTTCCGCCACACCCATATCCTTGATTGTTAAACCATTACGAGTTCCCGATTATTCGCCACCAGCGCCAGTTGATTAGTAGTTGTTTCCTCCATGGTCCCTTGCGGTTGTGGTTGATTCATTGAATCGGACGCATCTTGGGCTTGCTCCTTGTAAGGGTTTCTGTGACAATCTGCACTACTATCACCTGACCCCACAAAATTCTGGTTCAGGGGTTGGTACGCTATGGCATTAAATTGTTCTAACATATTCAAGCTGCTTAGTTCGTGCCACATGATTTACAGTTATTGAGGACTTAGTTATCATTGCCACCAGCTAATAATTAAGCTGGGTGTAGCCTTCTCTCTAGGCCAGTTGGTGTTAGTTTGCGACATCTTCCCAGTATCTCATACGCACAGTGTGGTTTTCTTCATCAATGACCCTCCGGTGGGAAATCTATCATTGTTCGGGTTGTATTTCTCGGACCATTGTAGAAGATTGTGGACTTGCATCATACGGTTGAGTCGATTGGTGAGACACTTCCGCGGTACTCATGGAACTGTCCCATGCTTCCGCCCGAGGTTCTCCCTTGAGTTGTCAGCGTATTGATTTCTTACACCGGTTATTGCAATTTTTGACGATGGAAAGAATTTGGTCGAAATTTTTGTACCCGGCTCGTTCCATGTGGTAATGGAGTCGGTGGCTATTTAGTTGTTAGCCAATGCTTGAAATATCCCAGAAGTGAAAGTGGGAATAACCGCAATCTGCAGGAGCTTCTTCGGTGACAGTTGCCATTTGATCATTAAACTTGAGGAAGTTAGTCAAATGCATGTTCAGTTCTCATGGGTAGTCCATGGAACAATATGATACGAAGCATTTATCTTGTGGCGACTTCAATTCAAAATTGTTTTGCTTGAATTGGCGTAGTACGATTAGCTGTCTGAACAAGTTGGAGGTAGAACGAACTCATCCTAATAGCATGCGGATCGATGCAAAATTTGTATGAATGGCACAGGCGCTTGATTTCTAGTTCGGCTTCTCACGTGGTCCGGTTGTTCCGCACGCCAAAATCTTGTTCTTGATTGACCATGACTATTGGCGTTCTACTGCATTACATTCTACTGTTCTCGGCGCAATCTATGCAGAAGTCTTTCTGGCTCCGGATCACACAAGTGTTGGTTAATTCGGTTTTGCTGTCGCATGTACTCACTAAAACCTGTACTGCAATAACACACAAACTAACAAAATCCAATTACCAGTACTTGTAAAAATAACAAAAAAAATAAAGAAAAATTCAGAATATTATCTATATGCTTACTACTCTATATCAATTTAAGCCTTTCCCCTTGACGGCATCAAAAACTTAATAATTTGAAAGCGTGGTGTGTAAGTATACGCCTATCGCGCAAGTGCACGCGTCGCCTCAAATAATATAATTGTACTAGTGTGCAGTGAATCTGGGGAAAGATGGATTGACTCTGGTTACACTACACTTTTGTGACAATATACGAATAAATGATTCTAAGATGGAATTTAAATACTATATTGTAGCTAAAATAATGGTTTGGTGAATTGATAATGTGGAGCCCTAGGGTTGAATCTCCCACATCACATTCAATGGTTATTCTCTAAAGATGTTGTTATTGATTGTTTATAACATATCAATGTGAGGTGATCACCTGAAATATCTCTCTGGGCATAGTCGCCTCTATTTACGTGAATAGAATCAGTATATCTCTATCTCGACTCATTGAAATGCTTAATGTTCAACCCCAAAACCACCTTCGGGTTCGAATCTCTATTACCGAATCAAATTTGCAAGGCTACGGATCCTGAATACCCTCGTCTCTCCCAGATCTCGGATCTTGATTGTAAGTATGTTAATATTGGCGGATATTATCATATAATTATCTTGGTATAGGCGAGATGTGATAAATTAACAACAATTGATTAACATGAAAGGTTAAATTCTAATCCATTATGCATGACAGGGTTTGATGTAACCATAGAAAGAAGTTTAAAACATCATGAAGGAAGAAATAATACATGTAATATGAAGAACATCCTCATGTGATCCATAAAATAATCAAAACAATAAGGAAAAACTAATACAAAAATCCAAGGAAATCCTTGAAGTCTGTGTTGCAGGTTCTCCAATTCCGTCCCTCTGGCCGCACGTCCTTCGATACCTCCAAATCCCGAGCCCCCTCGTATTTAATGATGAGATGCAGATTTTGAGGCGGCGGTCGCGGCGATGGTAATAGCGGCGTGGTGGCGTCGCGACGTGGAGGCGTCGCTGGCGACGGCGTCGCGACGTGGCAGTGACTTCCTTGCATGCTCCTTATTTCTCTCCAAAATGGCTTCGAGTTGTTCTTTTCGCCTCATCATGCACGCATTCCAAAGCAAAACTAAATAAGAATCTAACTTCAAAATTATATAAATAATGCCAAATCAACATGAAAATGCAAAGGTATGATTTATAATTTGAGTGTTTTAAGCACTCATCGATTTTGATGGCGGAAATTTACTGTACGTTTCCAAATGCGATTTCGATGGTTTTAACGGCTTAGCTTCATGGTAACTTGTCGGTCGAAGGCGGGCTTGTTGGGGTTGCGTGGGGTTACGGCAGATTTCACAATCAGCAGGAGAGTGTCGGCTTCAACATTGGCTTTTTCGAGGGTTTCGGGTTCGAGTGTGGGGTATACCAATCTCCCAGTAGGGTGTACCTCCATCCATAGGTAGAGACAGGCCTCTTGATATCCCGGTCGAAACTCCGGCTCTGGTTGTTTTCAACAGGCCCCAAGAACCTTGGATAGCTCTTCTACCACTTTCCTAAATTCGAGATGTAGGCGCTTTTCAAAGCCGTGGGCGTTTGATAGGCGCTTGCGGCAGTGCTTTGTGGTACGCGGGTTGAGTACAAGTTTATGATTTTCAACTCATAGCGAAATTTATACTTTGGTATCAAGCGTGGCCCATTATGCATTACAATCGGCGAGGTATTAAGAGATCGATAGGTAATATTCTTCCATGTAGGTGGATGATGTCCTTGTCTTTGATGGAGGCAAAGGCCTCAACCTCTATCCATTTGCTAAAGTAGTAGGTGGCAACCAACAATAGATTTTTCTGAGCTAGGCGGTAGGCAATGGTCTAATTATATCAATTAGCTATTGAGCAAAGGGCTAAGGGCTTGTGATGGTGGTTAGATCTTGAGTAAGCACCTTTGAGATGAGGGCTTGTCTTTAGCGTGATCGCACTTTCTACGTAGGTGGTTACATACATGCTCAGTTGTGATTATAACCTGTGTATGGGCCTTGTGAGCTAAAGTTTTGCCGCTTGGATGGTTTCCACATATCCCTTCATGGAGTTATGCCAATATATACTGTCTCTGCTGAGGGGTGAGACACTTAAGATACGACCCGTCTAGAGACCTCTTATATAATTACCTGTTTACAAGGAAAACCTAGCCGCCTAGACCTGAATCTTGTGGGCTTCAACCTGATTATCCGACAACTCTCCCGAGCTCAAATAATGCATTATAGGGTTAGCTGAAGGATTCTTCGTCTATGGAGGAAGCTCACACAGATTGGTCGTAATAGAGAGCCTTGCGATTGGTAGTAGACAGGAAGGAACACCATTTCTTTTATTGGGATGGATGCCATTTACTCTTTATGGCTTTTATCTACCTTTCTGTTGAGTCTCTTGGATATGTTCGAGCCAAGCTGCAAAGCTCATAGTTGTTGCTGACTGCCACTTGCGTGCCGGCCATCTGGCTGATTAGCATCTTGTATTCTCTGTTTGCCTATCCCTGCAGGTTGAAGTCATTCATTGTGTGGGTTTTAGGATGAGACTGCGAGTCGACCCAGTGGGATTGCTTCGTATTCAGACTCGTTATTAGATGCGGGGAAGTCTAGCCGTATGCCCTGTTTTATCCTTTCCCTAATCGGGGCTCTAAGTTGCAAGCCTACTCTAGCTCTTGTTTGGTGAGAAGCACCATCCACATTAAGGATCTGTTGGCTATAAGGTCCTGTCTGGTTGGGGTAGTTCTGGCAAAAAAAAATCTGCTTCCAGTATACGCCGCTCGTGCCAAGCGAGGTTTATCTTGAATCTGATTCAACAGCTCAATTGCCCACCGTGCCATCCTTCATGATAGGTTAGGAAACTGTGTATATAGTGCCATAAGGAGATTGAATTGACACGGCGATGAAATTATTTTTGTAGGGGCGGCTTCTTAGTTGCCCTTGTGAGGTTAGTGATGCCTATTCGAGAGATAGGTATACCGTGTTTATGCTTCAGATAGAGATTTGATCACAAAAAAAATTGGTATATGCTTTCCGTTTTCGTCTTCTTTGAACAAAGATGCACTTACTGAGGCCTTTGACACCGCCAGGTAAAGGTAAAGTGTATGCACCTTTAAGACTGGCCGATTGGTGGTTTAGTAGGAATATAGTTTGATGCTCAGAAGAGCTGATCGCATTCCTCCATTCCAGTCAGGCACTTTGGCCTTAGGGTGATGAAAATGGTTTTAACGGTGTGAAACAGGTCTATGAACCGCTTTGAAGGCTTTGTTATTTGATCGATTTACTACCTTCTTTCTTCGAAGTCAGAAACCTCGAGTCCATTATAGTTTTAAGTTGAATTGGATTAGCTTCTATCCCTTTTTAGCGGAGTCCATATAGCTAAAACTGCCCGACCGACTCGAACACACATTTCATAGGGTTTGGGTTTCATGTGTACCTGAAATAAGCTCAAAACCTCTTGTAGATGGTGTTGAAGCATTCTTTAGATTTTACGAGCATCAATCGTCGATATAGGCCTGGTATTGTTTATGCAAATAGCGATCGAAATATATTAGTCACCACTCTTTGATAAGTTGCCCTAACATCCTTTAAGCCAAAAGGCATCACATCATAGCAATATAACCGTGCGATCTGTGAAGAGTCATTTCTACATCGGGGCGGGTGCATGAAATTGATGATACCTAGAGGAAATCGTCGAATGACAATATCGGGTGCATTTCTATAACGTAACAATTTGGTCTATACGTGGCAAAGGGAAGCGCTATCTTTGGGCGTGCCGTTGGGGTGGTGTAATGCCACGCCCTCACTACTTACCTTTAGAACCCACCACCCGTTGGCTAGCCATTCGAGAATGCGTCACTTCTCGGTGAGCACCTGAATGGATTGTGTCTACTTTCGTTTGAATAATCTGATGGCGATCTGGGTAGAAAAGCCTCACTTTTTGTCTTACTGGTCTGGCCGGGAGGATAACATTTAGTTTATGAGAGGCCATTGTGGGTTAATCCTAATCATATTTGAGTGGCTCCAGACGAATACATCTATATTATTCAACAACATGACTCGTATCTGCTCCCTTTCTTCTTTGGACAGGAGAGAGCTAATGTAAGTGAACTTTTTCGGCCCGTCCAACGTTACTTTCTCTAGGGGATCCACAATCAGCGGATCCTTCTCTTTTACCTCTGGCGTGAATTATGATTACCTCATGGAGGTTTGAATCTTGAGGGAGGATTAGGTGTTCTTCTTCCATCTACATTCCGTAGATAGCTAATAACATTGATGCGAAACGATTCATTACTTAAGGTGACATGTAGTTAAATAATGGCTGTTTACGAGCCAGATTAAGTTGGGGATAGCTTTCTCAGTGGGCTAAAACGCTGTTGTTGTAGGTTGCAAGTCTTCGACGATTAAGAACATATCTGGCGAGTCATTGGCTTGGCTTTTACAGGGAGTGTGACATCTCCACAGAGTTAAGGTAGTTGCACCATTAAAACCAGAGATGATTCATCCGGCTGAGTTCACCACCTCTAAGGAAAGCTTCATCTACTTAAAGGTGGGAAGTTGCAACAAGTTTGCATCACTGCCAGGATCTATTAGTACCTTATGCACATCAAAATCGTTAATACAGAGGGTAAGTACTAGTGCATCATAATGGGGCACAATAACCCTATTCAGGCTTACAAGAGGAAAGGATATGGAGTCATCTATTGGTTTGGTTTGTTTATGGTTGCCCTTTGCGTGGATAGCATTTATCCGGGCCTTAATTGTGGTGACTCTCGAGGAGCTATTACATTGGCGCTTAGTGATGCGGTCATCAAACGGTCTGCCAATTATATAGTTAATCATTAGTCCCCAGATTTTGTGGAAATTTGCCGCAGTTGTAACTCCTATCAGCCACCTACCACGATTCACCCCATGGTCAATTTCAGCCAATATACCTCTTGGGCTGGCACCTATTCGGTCTCATGCCCATGATCTCTATGATAATCATACCGTAAGGATTGGTTTCTTTGGGAGGGATCCATCTGGATCGGTGTTGGCCATTTAAACTTTGGTAAGTAGAAAATGATGGGTAAAATCCTTTCATACGAGATGTTCAGGGGGTGGATTGCGGGAGCTCTCTCTTTTTCTATGATTGATCATGGGATCGCTTTTGGTCTACCTTTCGACCTTTAGACTTGAATGATTTGCCCAAATGGCTTATTTCAGCAATGCATTTGGTTTGTAATCATAACAGTTTGGGTTACTGCTTGGATATTGTCCTCCAACATTGAGTACCTATCAGTCCGCCTGTATAACTCTTCCATTATCACTAGCAAGTCTAAAGATAGTAATTGAAAGAAATGAGTAGATGGCCCAAAGCTTCTTCTGAAGTTTTAGAGGGCTACTTCCATTCTATATGACTCTATTTGTTGGACGGCTTGCCCAAACCTCCTTGTGAAGTAGTTCTTCTTCCTGCTTGAGAATAGTCTTTAAGGAGGTAATGTTCTTCTTTTACCGCATGTTGACCATGATATGTATAGACCAAATTTCTGCCACTATTACCAAAGGACTATATGTTAATCCTTAGTAGAGGCATTAGAAACTTGTTTAGACCAAATAGAACTTATATGCTCATAATAAAAATGGATTTGTCAATGGGTGTGAAGATTTAGTTTAGTCATTAATCTTTGCCCAGTGCAATTCGTATAAGTAATAAAGTGGACCTAAATTAGGATATATTCCAAGATTGAAAAGGGTAAAAGTTCAACTACCCCAACTACTTAAGTTCCACATTATTTGAACTTCCATTTCATAAAATTTTCACTAACTTTAACTAAGGATTACTATACGATTTCTACATCTATAATAAAGAAAATTTTAAAATCTAAGCCTAAAGCGGGTGAATCAGTTATTCTTTGAGTAGACAGGATTTCACTATTGTGACTATCATGAATTGGAATATGAAATTTTCAAAGAGGCAAGGTATTATAGTTTGGATTTCTCCCTTAACCATATATTTCACTTATTAGAGAGTCATGTTCATTGCAGAAACATGTTTCTAATCAATTACTTGTAATAAGAATTTCTTTATAAGATCCGGTTATTTTTCTTTTCCAATACTTCATACCCATTTCTTATCATTGCAGATTTCTTGCTTCCCAAGATAGGGCCATTGCCAGATTTCTACAAGATGAATGATGTCTCATCCTTGAGATCTTAAAGAGTTCTCCCTTTTCTTGATTAGATCTAAGCTAACCAGGATGGGTCATTCCTCAAGACATTGAAGTCTCTAATTGATTAAATTGATAGATCACTCAATTAATTCTCAAACCATGAGTAAATTTATGATTTATCTAAGTAATCTTTCATAGCTCATTAGTTCTTCAATATTAGTCTAGCATACCCCGCAAATGCTTGCATCCATGCTCTCGGGAATCTCCATCTTTGTATTATTCCTTTCAGGGCCTCCTGGAAATCGAGCCAGATACTTGGTCATATATGGGTATTAGTTACTAATATTAGGAACAGTCACTACATGAACATCATCATTCAATTAATTTCAAGACTCCGACGGGGAAATTTCTTTCCCTAATTGTGCGAGAAAGAAGACCATAACTAAAATGAGGATCTTTCCAGCGGAGAGTTATGTTTCTCAGCGAATCATTTGTGAACGTTGAAATATTGATCGAAATTTCGATGTCATGTAAT
Organism: Tetrastigma voinierianum; assembly: GCA_016808115.1. Lineage (NCBI taxonomy): Eukaryota > Viridiplantae > Streptophyta > Magnoliopsida > Vitales > Vitaceae > Tetrastigma > Tetrastigma voinierianum. Next base: position 52,691 of record JAEQBH010001716.1, on the reverse strand, counting down.
CAGCGAAGAAATGAATTCGACTTTTTCTAGATTTCATTAGTTTCAAAAAGTAATTGGAATTGATCTTTAACAATTTAGCTCAACTTGAAAGCGGACAATTCCACTTCAATTTCATATGGTAACCATTGAAATTCTATGCTAAATCTAATCTACGAAGAAAATAAAATAAGAAAATAAAAAAGAAAATATAAACTACAAAAGAGTCCTCCAACTCCTGAGTCACTCTGGTTTTTCTCTGCGTATTTGCCTCACTTTCCTCAAATTGTTTCTATTTATAGAGCCCGAAGTTTTGGGCCACAAATTCAAGGTTGTTACATTGTGGATCAACAAATTCTATCTCGGATTGCATTCTTTGTTGCGACCTAAAAGTGTTGTTGCGACCAAAAGTTTTAAATCTTTTACTTGGGTCTCACATTTGCGACATGCTCTTGTCTATAAGCGACTTGCTCCCTATACTCCTTCTTGGATTCGAGTCGTGACAAAGTTTCCTGAAATTCGTGACAATATTCTTTTCTTTAACGCCTTCATTGTCGCGTGAGTTTCCTCTGTTGCGACAGATCTTTCTTTGGATCTTTAATAATCTGTCTTACAAGGTTTGTCGTTCTATCTATTCTATGTTGCGACAATCTTATGTGTGGTTACTGGAATAGTTATGTTGCGACATTGACAATTGTGTTGCAACAGTGTTTCTGTGCAGCTTCTTCAAATTGGTGTCGTGACCTAGCTTTTATGTCGCGACAGCATATCTGTTTAGTTCTTGTTACGAGCAATGTTTTCCTCTTTATCAGTATTTATATCACGACCCAAGAAGAGTTTGTTTGCAATATAATTCTAATCTGCCCGCTGCACGATTTCTTGTTACAACTTCATTTTAATCTTGCATTACTTAGCCTCTTGGTGTTGTCAATGTTTTACATCGTGACCTAGTTTTATGTCGCGTAGGACTCCTAATAGGCTTTATGCTGTATCGCGACCTATTTGTTATGTCGCGACAAGACCCTTCTTTCCTTGTGTTGGAATCTTTGTGCAACATAGAAAAGTTTATTTCTGGTGCTTGTTTATTAATGTTGACTTATCTCTTGTGGGACCTTAAGATCCTGTCGCGACATAGAAACATCTTCCGGCAAAGTATGTTGCGACATTGGATTCCTTTATTGAGACTGGAGTAAGTTCACTAGCGGCGTCACATATACGACCTTATTTACATTTGTGCGCCAACGAGTTTCTTCTTCCTTCAACATTCGACATACATCACCTTATCGTGACGAGATGCGCTAACTAATAACTTTCGATTAATCGCGACATACATTACCTTGTCGCGACAAAGGTCTTTCTTTGAAGCTTTTTTTCTGTTTCAACAAGCTTTCCCATGTTGCAATAATTAGTGTCATGACATAAGATCCCTTGTTGCGACATAATTTCTACTTTCTGCATGTTTCATTTGTCGCGATAAGAGCTTCTTTCTTGCGATAAATTCTTCCTGGTGTTGACTCCACTACTGAAAAACCTTGTCGCAATCATAACCTTTCTTTGTCTCAGTTGACTAGTTAGATTCTTCCCATTTTTTGTCGCGACACGCTGTCTTTTGTCGCGACAAAGCTTCTCTGTCAATATTCAGACCTTTGTGTTGCGACAGAGGAAATATTGTCGTGACATAATTCCTTCGCTATTTGCTTTGACATTTGTCGTGACATACAAAATTCTGTCGCGACATAGACTGCTGCAATTGCTCTTTTTCTCTTATTTCTTGTTGGAATTTTCTCCTTTTTTAATTAAAACTTGAAAAACACCAAGTTGGTGAATATTTCATAATGTGGCATTAAAACATATCTTATTTTCAAAAATAAACAGAAAAATGAATTAAAAATAGATGAGTTCTAGGCCTGCTCTTTGCCGCCATTTCAAGATACTCTGTCTGATACCGCCCATAGTTCACTGAATGAGTTTATTGAGTTACGCGGGAGCTTGTGGAACCAGGCAAACGCAGGCCCCCGCATCAAATTGGTCGGGAACACTTTACACAACAAACGGTCATTACCGACATTTAGTATCATCGCCTGATTATAATGGAGCATGTGATCGTAAGGTCAAAACCATCAAACATTGTAAATGTCACGCCCCTACCCCCGCCTAAGCAAAGAGAGGGCGCGGCACGGGACTAAGACTCTTTAACCTGCTTTTCTAACATCGGTGGGCCCATTTCATATATAAATCCATATGGAAATAAAACTGTAAAATCTGCCAGTAGTGGTGTTTTAAGTATCTGGCATATTCACGAGTCCATTTTCTTGTACTTATACAAATTCACATTCTTCAAAACTTTACATTTACGTTACAAAACCAAAATCAAAACCTACATTAGGTGAATACTATTCTTTATTAATTGGCCACGGCGAATCACGGATTACCTCGGATGTCCTCTTCAGTACCTACCGGATGGAAAGCGCCCGTGCTAAACATAACAATTAGGAAACATATGACATATATGACCACTTGGAGTGGTCCACATTTACAGGATACATATAACAAAATTCTTATATGTCACAGTTTACGTATAACAGAATTCTATAACAGAGTTTTCATATAACATAATTCTTATAATGAAATTTTCATATCTCCCGTAGGAGTTTAGAATAGAGATCTTGTACAGAAGGTACCCGTAGGTACAATATAGAACAGAGCATAACTGATTACTTATACACTTTATCGATCATTAATTCATTATATAATATAAATGTTTGCACATGTCATATTATTCGAATAGACAACATATAGTATATGCCTACATAGAAGCACTGTAACAATGGATAAATGCGCAGCACAAAGGTACGAAGGTATGGTCTGGGGCTGACAGAGCGTGCCTACCACGTAACGAAGTGCTAATAGCGCCTTAGTAAGTGTCTAGCCGTTCGGAGATATGCACATCCACGTAACGAAGTGTTGTAGCAGCAAAGTGCTAAAGCATTGATCGAGGTGTCTATTTGTTAACTAATGGTCTTAAGCAAGCATACAATTATATGTCTTATTGAGCTAATTATATCATTCTTAATTTCATTATGAAATAAGGCCAAGAAACAATGTTTTTCCAATGACCGGATCGTCGAGGCAAGGTATCGACCATTTTTCATGTGACTTTTATACATGTCTTAAACCTTTTCATTCGAAAATTAGCGAAGAACGCGGCAAATCAGGTTGTGTACCAGTACTACGACTTTTCGATATCAATACTTAACCTCCTCTGAATAATAAATCTCTTTGATGCAGTACTCAACTTCGATCTGCAGTGCTTTAACATTATCTTGGCCTTAAGTCACTTTGAGTACCGGTACTCAACTTTCAGTACCGGTACTCAATACCCTCTGGACTGAAACAACTCTGAGTACCAATACTCAACTCTCAGTACTGATACTCACCCTCTTAAAGGCTAAACAACGTAGACCTGATTCTCACACAAGATTTTGTAGAAATGGCGGTTAAATGCATTTATCGGAAATCTTCCAACAAAACTAACCCATCTCAAAACCATTCTGAACCTTGACCAAAATACACATGTGAAGGAGTTCGCTCCTAACCCAATTATAGATTAAAGAAAGAGTTAGGTGAAGACACAACCAACGAATACTACAAAAGTTCCAAACCAACATATCGGGTCATACAAACATGAATTCCTGTACACATATAGTTTCGAACATGAATTCGAACTTCGACTGGGATCTTCTTCTTTCTCTTCCTACTTTCCATCTTCCCTCCTTCTTCCTTTTTCTTCCTTCTTCTTCTCTTCTTCCTTTCTATCCTTCTCCATAGTAAACCCTGTCGTAAAAAGCAAAAAAATAGAGATATTCGAGGCCTTGTTACGGTCTTAACCCATTTTAGCCTAACTTTCCATTTTTTTTCCATTTAGTCCTTCCCTTTCAATCTATTTGCAAATCTAACTTATCATATTTCCACTTCATCATATAATATTTTCATCTTATGTCACTTGGGTCCTTAATTAAAAAAATACCAATTTACCCTTAGTACTTCCGTTTCCGAAAAATTACAAATTTTACTTTTCTTATACTACAAAATTGCAATAAAACTACTAGGTCGTAGTCAAGAATGTGTTGCCCCAGGGGCAAAGAGAGCATGTCGTCGGGTCCTCGAATTGAGGCTGGTGGTGGCATGTAGAACGTTGGCCCTGTACCGAAGGTAGGATGTACGAGCGGCATTGGTGGCATTGTGCTTACTGGCAATACTGGTGGCATCACACCTTTAGGCAATACTGACGCTTTCCTAGGGGCCTGAACGGGCTGGTTCTGCCATCTTCCTGTCTCCCTACTTGCTTTGCGGGATGCGCCACTAATGGCATCGTTGAAGGCAGGATGATGTGAAGGCCTCTTATGCGACTTGGCCCTCGCACCCTCCCGGGCATTCTTTGTCGGTGAGAGACTCAAAGATGAGGAACTGCCTAAATACAGCTTATCGTCTGCTGGGGTCTCGACATTGTTAGGAACAACAGGCTCCTTCCCTTTATTGCTAGTGGTTGGAAGCGCAGTTCAACGCTATCTCGTACATCTTTCCCAAGATCGTGGCTCTTCTCAATCTAGGCCCGTAATTGGTCATTTTCCCACTCCAAGCATTCGATGTGGCCTTGCAGATCCTCCATTTCCCTTGCTTGCTCCTCATGTTTCCTTTCCATGTCCTGACGCCAATGGAGGAATTGGTCCTCTGATGATTGGATCATCGGATTAGTTGACATTACGATTGCTTGGGGGGAAATAGGTGTGAAAGGGGGAATTGACAAAGTTCTAGGTGATGCAGAGTTATTAGACAATTGTTGAAACCAAGCCCTCGTAATCTATATAGATGAGACTTTTACGCTCGATTCAGGCGGGCGCGATGGTTATCCTCAATTGTACGAACCTTTTGGGCATCGGCAACACAATATGAACCACCTCTGAGAGCGATCCGGCGATGGTGGGTGTGAAGCCCCCAAAAAACCAGGGGTCCGTTGACCCATTGTCAACTGAGGAAGCAGCTACCTTAGGTAATGCATTATACTAGCTTTGATACTGATCTGGTATAAATACCTATGGATCTTAGGAAGTAACTCAATACCACCTCGATATGTCCCATTTACCGAGATCCATTTCTCCATATGTAAGTTAAAAATATGCGAAATTACATTTAAAACAGTCCGTAAGAATTCGATCACAACCCTCTTACCATTATTACATATCGAAACTAGATTGTTCCATAGTTTTACAAAAAGGTTTATCAAAGCCACATGTTGTTTTCTTCATAATAGAGGCCTCGAGATGAAGCTTGGTCACCGTGTACACCACACTTTGAAATGTTTTCCCATAAAGGGTGTGAGCCACGCTCAATAGAGATATTTATTTCCTATGGGGTTACTCCCGCTAGAGTGCATTTGCAATGGTCATGTTCCACACATTCACATTCAAATTTCATAAGGAAAACATGCAATTTCTATATGGAATCCTACATGTCATGCTATAGAATGAGATGAGACTCAAGCATATACCATGCCTTGAGTCCTTATGGAACTCCCTATCACACACAATGCCAAAGCCCATGTATGATAAAATCCATCATCTCTGGATTACATCCAATGATCATTTTACAAAACAAATCATTTGTTTTTAAACCAAAAGCTTTTTGGATGTTATACCTCAATGATCATTTATATTAAAAAAATCATGCGTCTGTTGTGGGTAGCGAATTTCTAGTGTCTCACCTCAGGCTTTGCACACTAAGACACTTTTAAGAACTTTCACTATTGAAATTATGTCTAACCAAAAATACGGGTGCTTTCACCCAGAAGTGTTTATCCTACTTGCTATTACCGTCTGAGTTTTAGTTTCCTTTAGAAAGCTGTCACGACTCTGTTTGGACTTCGTCCTTGACAGAACTAACCACCAATCACCAATTTTGGTGTTAGATTCTAACCATGCACCCACACCCATGAAATGCGATGTTCTCGTGCATGATGCAAGGCAATGTGCCATTGCATGTTAATGCCATACCCCACATGTAATGAATGCCATATGAATCATATAAACCATACAATTTACCTTTGTATCATGGACAACATTAATACATTTAGAACACACATATTAACATTTCACCAAACCACAACAAACAAGCATGCTATCACACATCAAGAAACAACGCACTTCATCCTTAGGGGGAAATGTGGCATATAGAGTGCCCACAACAACAGCCTAACCGCCCCATTAAATCAGGCTCAAAGAGTGGCCAAATAGTCCCTAATATAGGCACATTCCAAGTCCATCTCCAACTACAATTTTGACCCTGTAAACGAGGTTTTTAGACAAAGTGATCATCTAACGAAATGTTTACATATGTCTTAAATTAGGAGATATGGCCAAAACATTCCGGACTGCTCTTGAATAATTTCCAGGGGCAGTATTGTGTTCTCAATTGGACAAATTTATGGGAACAATAGATACATAATGTGACATACTTTCTTCATGAAAGTTACTCTCCTGGGTGTCTAGTTTCAGTAGGATTTTGATTCACATCATTTGGATCAGTATAACCTAATATATGGTTGGCTTGACATGAGTTACTCATGGGGACAAAATCAGTATCTTACTATAAAACTCATTTTCAGGGTTTCTAAAGCTAGATTTAAACCTTGATATCTTCTAGACATTTGTAGCTCTTGTTCTTAGGTTTCATCTCCAACTAGAACCATCCAATTTGGAGGTCCGTAGGCCAAGTTATGGCCAAAAACAAGGACACGAGTCTAGAAATTTGGCAGAATTTTCCCTTAACCACCCACATATCATTTTTCACATCTTGGGTCCTTACAATGACCACAACCAAACCAAACCACAAATAAGCCATAAAACAACCCAAAAACTAGCCATAAAACAACCACAAAAGGGCCCCAAAACAGTCCTCAATTGAGCTATAAAACTGCCACAAAAGGGTCTTAAAACAGTCCCCAATTGAGCCATAAAACAGCCCATAAACCATGCTTTCAGCATGCCATGGACACTTCACAAACCGTGCCACGAAACCGGCCATAAATAAGACATAAAAATGGCTTTAAACAGTTTATAAATCATCCAAACAGGCCCTTAGGACCTCTACATAACATTTCCCCCAAAATCAGCCGCTTAGGGTGGAAATAAACCAAAGTAGGAAGAACCCTTACCTCTTGAAGCGTAGTAGCACAGATAGGAAGTTGATGAGTCTTAAACTCATCTATTTTTAGTCAATTTTTCTAGCTAATTTTTAGTATTTTCAGAGCTATTTTAATGCCAAATTATGGAATATTTACCAAACTTGTGTTTTGTAGACTTTAATTCAAAAAGGAGAAAAATCTAGCAAGAACGAAGAGAAAAACGGCAATTGCAATAGTCTATGTCGTAACTAAAATTTGTGTGTTGCGACCAAGGATCAAAATATCGGTAAACACGGATATATCGGTACTTGAATTTTATGGATATATCGGAAATATCGGTATAATATTGGTGAATATTTTTACAAAAATATCGGTAAAACAAAAATTAACAAAAAATACTTTTAAAATGTGTAAAAATGACATAAATAAACAAAAATACACTTGTTAAAGACAATATTCATAATAATTTATAAAAGAGATTATATTTAGATGATCATGTCGAAATTTAGGTTTCCTATTTTTACATCACCGTTTCTATTTTTAGTTCTACTTAAAATTATGTTTTTTTGTTTCTATTTTTAGTTCTACTTAAAATTATGTTTGCTAAAATAATATAGATATTTAGTAAAATTATGTACTTCTAAAAAAGATATATTTAGTTTTTTATTCTAACTAAAAAATAATTATTGATATCAACTATTAAGGTTACAATAATTTTATTAAGTTATATTTTCATATTTTAAATTATCTTGTAAGAATTCAGATTTTTTTATATTACAACACTTATATGAAACACAATAGATAAATTGAAATTATAAAAGTAAATAACCTAAATTTTAAGATTATTTGGGCCTTTAACACTTTCTTTCAGCCACATTATCTTCACTTCTAAAGCATTAGTCTAAGCCATCAATTTGCACAAACACATCTACAGCGTTGATTTTTGCTAAACCCTAGAAATTCAAACATTTCAAGCGGCCCCTTCTTCGTTTTTGGGACTCCCTCTTGCTTTTTGTTCTTCTCAATCTCCATCTCGTTTTTCTTCTTACTCGGCAGTAGTTCATACGGTTTGGTCGTTCTTTTTCTCATTTTGTTCTTCCAGTGGAATCTTGCGTATTCTTTGCTTCTTTCTTCTCTTTCTTTCTCTGTCTACTAGCGACTCTTTTTTTAAAAATTGGATGCAAAATTGATGGTTTATCAAAAATATAGGCGATAAATCCTCAAATTTTTGCTGATTTTTCGATGGCTTTCATCTCCAAATCCTGCGCATGTCAGTTCTTCTCGACATTTCCACGATTTTTCAATTTTTTTTCCCGATATTTCTACGTTATTCTTGATATTTCTTCGATTTTTTACACAGCGGAATTCTCCAATTACGCCTCTTCGTTCATTAGCTTAGATGTCAGATATATCGCGATATATGGTAGATATATCAGATTTTTAATCACAGTCGTGACCAAACTTGCTTGATTACGAAAAGCGAGTCATGACAACATTTCTGTGTCGCAATGCCATAATATGATTGTTGACAGATGAGGCTGGGTTGTGACGACGAGGGTTACGACGGAGAATGGGAAAAACATATGCAAGTCATCGGGAACAAGATAGTTTTGTGTTGTGACATAATGTTGGCGAAGGTAGAATATGTGTACCAGAACCCTCGTGCATTTGCATTTGTCTGACATGGAAAGTTTGTTGAGATAGAAAAAGATGCTAAAGTTAGGTCCACGTGAAAGCGGAGTGTGACGAAGGGTTAATAATGGATGGTAACTTGGTTCACTGACAAGGAGGCCGATCTTGCGACATCTTTGAATGAAAGGTGTTTTGATGTCATGAGAGATCTTTAGGTGCTGACACAGCTTCGAATCTGGAGGGTTTGACGCAAATACAGAAAGTCATGTCGCGACGCCGACTTGGGTTGCGACCTGACTTGAAAAAGTACGCGAATGAAAGCGTGTTCGCGACGCGGTTATTGATGTTGCAACATAAGCTGTTTGAGAATGCTGCTGGAATATTGTGTGCGGCATGAAGAGCTATGTCGAGCGAGTTATCCCTGCCCGAAGGAAGAAAAATGTGCAGCAAAATATGTTGTGCGACTCAAGCAAGGAACTCAGCTGCAGATCTTCAAGTCGCGATAGATGTTGCATACACATAACAAGAACGAGAACACGAATGTTTGTCTATAAAGCCAGAAAATGGGTCGTGACACGATTTGGCGACTCAACGTAGCATGCGACAGAAAACATTAATCACACGACATGACAAACATCGACTACTGTTTGCTTCTTCTGTGAGGAAACCTCTGACAAAATTCAAAACTTCTATCGACAAAAAAGTTTAAGTCGCGTGAGGAAAACGATAAAAGACTACAAATTTAGAGTTATAAAAAGGCATGAAGTTAGGGCCCGAACTTTTAGGGCTACATAAGTAAAGAAAACAATTTGTAGAAAGCAAGGCGGTCGATTAGCATTGAGCGAACCAGTACGGGGGTTGAGATCTTTAATATTATATTTTTCTTTTTTTTTAATTTTCTTTCTTTGTTTTTTGTGGAATTAGAGGTTAGGGATTTTATTAATACTTGGTTGCAGGAAACAATGATTTGTTAAGAAGTTTTGAAGTTGAAATTAAATGTTGAAATTCCTTACGATTACTGTTTGAATTCAATGAACTCCAAACAAAAGTTGGAAATCATTTCTTGATTGATTCTGAATGGTAGAAATTTACGATCGGTATTTGGTGTATTTTGTAATCAGGTTTTAGAAAACATGACTTTCACTTTGGGAAAGATCTGATGTTAGTTATGGTCTTTTCTGCACAATGAGAAGAAAATTTCCTGAGTTGAATGTTGAATTTATTTTAATGGTGTTGTTCTTGAAATTAATTGTTCCTAATTTTAGTAGCTTATACCGATGAAAGGACTATTGTCGATTTTTTGTGATTCAGAGGCCCTCGGTGACACGAGAGATGGAGATTCCTTAGAACCTGAATCGGTTACTTGAGGGTATCATTAGACTAATATTGAAGAACTAATGAGCTACGAAGGTTGTAGATAAATCCTTAATTTATCATGGTTTGAGAATGGGTTGGTGATATGCTCCAATTTAATCAATTAGAGATCTCTCCTTGGTCTGGAAGAACGATCTTGTGTTAGCATGAGATCTAATTGAGAAAAGAGAAAACTCTTTTAGATCTTAAGGATGAGACATTATTCATTTTGTAGGAATCTAGTAATTGCCCTGTCTTGGGATGCGAAATGCAGTAGTCTTAAAGAGTAAGGTATCGAAGTATTGGAAAGAAAATACCGGATCTTCTGAGGAGAAATTTTAATTACAAGTAATTGGTTAGAATCATATTTTAGGAATGAACATGAAGCTATACTCAGTGAAAAGTATGGTTAGAGAAGGAATCCAAACTATACTATCATATATGACAAGAATTCGATTCCAACTCAGGGAGAAAATAGAATGAGATTATGATGCGGAATTGATAATTTCTAAGTAGTGAAATCTGGTGTCTCACTATGATAATCTAGTTCGATCTCGTTATTATTTAGGATTTATTTTTCTTCCCTTTATTTTAAATGTAGGATTAAGGTTATTAAAAATTCTTATTAGGTTACTAAAATTTTCTCTAAGATTCAAAATCATTAGCAAACTTGAGTAGTTGGGGTAAGTGAAGTTTAAATCCTTTTCAATCTCTATGGGAACGATATCAGGTTATAGATCCATGTCTTTTACAACATGTGCACTTAACATTGGTGATATGCTCTTGATAGCGAGATACATTGTCATTATATGTTTATATACATGAGGAATTTATCATTTTATCTTGTTATTTAAATTGTGATTTAGCAGTAAAATCAGATCATGAATAGTTGGCTGCAAAACTTTTTATGTGTCATCAGAGTATGTGACTTACAAGTAAAAACCTTAAGGCATAAGGAACACTATTCTAAATGGTCCATAGTCGATCATTATTGTGGGAATAATAATGAAGTAAGACTATTATGTTTTGAGAAAGACACGTTTTCTTGGTCATGAACATAAGATACTGAAAACATAAATACATGTTAGTTCATGTTATTGGATTGACCCAGCTATGAAATACTATGGATTATGTCATGGGTAATTCTCATTGCAATAGTATTATTTGGGTCAGCCGACCTGAATTCACCATGGATTCCCACTTGGGAACTTTGTGTCTTGTGGCTGATGACGTCACCCAGCTTAGGATGTGTCTGAGGCTATGATTTGGGGATCACGATAAAATCCATGGAGTGTGAGTGATAGATGAAGGGAATTTGTCCCGCTCTTGAGTATAGGTGAGATGTCTATTGGCCTCCCATTCAAGTGAAATTGAAATGCATGGCGTGCTGAATGAGATTGATGGGAGTTATCAAGTATCATTTGTTTAGTCGATTGTGAGAATCGAAGCATTAAGTTATATCGAGATGACTTCATCCATGCTTTGTGTACTTAATCGAGACATCGTGTGTATAAGGATTATGTCATACTATGGTGAGTTTTAGTCATCGAATTCATGATTTGGGTGATTATAATGTCTTCTTCAGAACCAATTATAACTTGTAGATAGAATATGATTTGGGCTCATTGCTTGACATTAGGTGAACCTATAGGGTCACACATAAGAATGAAATTTATAATGGGATGTTAGAAAGGCTCTCTTTTAGCTATGAAGATTAAATGAGCTTAGCTAGCCCAAACCCATTAATAGTTAATGAAATTTGGTTTAAATTAGTTTTAATAAAAGAGGTTTGGGAGGCTTGATATAAATATGGGGTTTATCATCTAAAAAGGATGTGGTTCTTTTGAAGTTGGCGGTTTTTAGAGAGGAGAATTCTTTTAGAGTTTTGGAAGACACTAAGGTGTCTTTGGTTTTGTGGAGACAGGCACATCATAAGGTGCTAGCATCCATCCCATCCATTAGTCGTTCGTGTGGATTTTCCCCAGAGGCGTTTGCACCTTTGCATTGTCTTGGCTCGTTCTTTGTGGATCGTTTCGAGAATGAGTTATGTTTGTGTTTATTTCGTGTGTGTGATCAAGCAAATGCACTAGTTGAAAAGGATTAGATCTACAAGGGTAAGATATGGATTCCTTGATTCATTGTTTTAGTTCATCAGTAGCTTAGATCACGATGCGATTCGGTGTTAAATTTTTATTTATTTGCGAGTTCTTATCATTTGGATTCAACACTTACCAATTTTTTTTTAAGACCTAACTAAATCTTTAAATGAGTTTAGTGACAAAACAATTCTTCCTATGAGCATATAACATATAGTCATAACAAGTTTTTGGCGCCGTTGCCGGGGATTAGATAATAATCCTTTGATGATGGTGTTTTAAAATTTGTATATAGCATTTGGTCTTAACAAGTTTTGAATGTTGTGAGTTGGATAATAATCCTTTGGTGATGGTGTTTAAAATTTGTATATAGCATTTGGTCTTAACAGGTTTTTTAGCGCTTTGTTCTTGAGGGATCGAAAAATTTAAAAATCGATATTCTAACAAAAGAAATCTTAATTTGGACATTTTTCACTGTTTAATAAAAATTCATAAAATCGTAAATAGTTTAACAACAATGGTTGAATATGCTACTGATCTTTAGGCTTCAATAGATATATAATTTTTGTTACCAGCGAAACTCTGTTGATTCGGTGTGTTCAGTTACTGGGGAAGGTATTAAATGAAAGAGCGAGGAAATGAGCTATTTGCCTCTGGATACAGAAATTGAGAGAACCCTGAAAAATCTAAGAAAAGCTACCAGTGCTGAAGATAGAAGTATGGCTAATCAAATAGAAATATTGCAGACCATTCCAGAAGAAGAAGAAGTAGGGACTATACCCACGGAGAATTTATTCTGATGGAGAAATTTTGCAGGCCCATCATCTAAGAAGAATACTCTGCTGTGAGACAACCCCTATTGAGGCAAACAACTTTGAGCTAAAGCCAACTTTGATTACAATGGTGCAGCAACACCAGTTCACAAGACACCCTTCAAAAGATCCAAATGAGCACTTAGGGAGATTTATGAGGATGGAAAACAACTAATGGCCCGAATGGAGTAAGACACGATGTAATTAAAGCTTCAACTCTTCCTTTACTCATTGAGAGATGTAAACATGGTTTGACTCACTGCAGGTGGGATCGATAAGATATGGGATGCGGGTGGAGGCATTCATGACAGATTTTTCTCTAACTCTCACCTCTTTTGAGAATATGAAATCATTGTGTTGAAACGAGGGAGGATGAGAGTCTCTACACTGCATGGGGGAGGTTCAAGAGATTGCTGAAGAGGTGCCCTATACATGGGATAGATATGACAACTCAGATGGACATTTTCTACCATGCCATGAATTATACCTCTAAGGGTATAATTGATGCATTCTGCTATGGAGGATTTAAAAGAAGAAATGCGAGAGGAGCGAGCGGGATTGTGAAGACCTTGCCGAATCTGTCCTAAAGAGACTCCATTTGAATCTTCGGGGAAGTACTTGAGTAGGATGAAATAGTCTAATTGGATTGGATAGAACTACAACCATAGAAGTCAAGCTTGATGTAGTAATGAACAAGCTGAGGAGCAATGAGAGAAGGATGCACACTGCACATGAAGTTGGAGTAATGAGAGAAGGAAGGAGAAACAGTGCTGAGGGGTATGATGAAGAAGAGCCCTACCAGGTTGAGAAGGCACAGTATGTGGCGCCCCTTACCCAGAGCAGGCCAGTTTGAGTACGGTCAGAGACCAGTGGGGATGCCACTAAAATCCTTCAATCATAGGAAATCATATATTTGTGGAGGCGATTTCAAAATTTGGGCGACCAACAAACATTTATATTTAACAAAAATACACTTAACTTTTAAACAAATACATTTACAATGAAGGCATTCAAGCCTTTTTAAAATGATTACAAATCGATGTTCGAGTTCAAATTGTTTTACCAAAATGTGTCTCCCAAGAAAGCATGGAATGGTACATGTGAGCATACTCAGAAGTACCTTCTTATGACTTAGCGCTCCTCGATCACCAGGTCCGCTTTCCAAATCACTACCTACTCTCATTACTGCGCATTGGTAAAACAATCATAAGCATTTTCATGCTGAAGTGGGTTCTATACAAGTCATTCACCAGTTCCGACAAATCAATTCATGCAATTTAATGGTGAGAAATTTTCAAATCTTTTGGATGATCGATATAAAATGCAATACATATACTTTGTTATATATATACAATCGGTTATAGTTCATTGATCATCCCGAAACATTTTCATAATCAATATTTCACAATCTCAAATCAGGGTTCAAATGCCACTCCCAACTTGGTGATTCTGAATCGAATTCAGTTATAGGGTTCGATTGATTCTGTCATTTCAATTGATTAGAAAATCAATTGATTATACCCGATCAATTCGATTATGCCAATCAATTCAGTTATCCAATCAATTCGGGGCTATGCCAATCAATTCGCTATGTCCTTAACGAGTTTAACTTAGTGTTCTGAGCATAGCTGTGATATCGGGGAGTCACCTAAGACTGCTCCGCTGGTCAAGAGCCAGATCAAATGGTTTTATAACACAGTACGGTCCTGCTGGGCTGCTGACTGGCTATAAACAATCAAATAGTGAACACTATCGATAAGGTCCTCACTGGCCAAGAATCGAGGACACATCAATACAATAGTTCATAGCATCGCTTATTCACCCTATTGGTATACCCAATCATCCTTACCAAGAATAAACTGTTAACACCCTATTAAGGGTATTCCAAACTTTATAGCAAAATATAGTACAATATGTACGCCAGATAAATAGTTTATTTTCACAATCCCGCACTTTATATGCAAACATTTCACAATCACTTTTCTCAAATCAATTAAATCAATTCAATATGCTTTTAGAACAAACATGCAAAAACTTGAAACGAGGAATAAGAGTCGGTAGAACAAACCCAAAATCTTTGCACTTTGATTCCAATCCTTGGAATCTCAATCTCAGTTTGGCTTTTCCTCCTCGTTAGCCCTATTCCAAAACCATTAAAGAAATAACATATTCGTGGTGTACTAATAGTTTTGGTTAGGATTGATTTTTAGAGATTAATATGATTTCCAAATTTGAAAATCTATATATAGATGAATTCTTGACTCAATGGGCTTTCCATAGAGTCCAAGAACACCCGAAACGGGGTTCAGACGAAGGAGTTATGACCTTCCGGTCGAGGTCATACTGGCCAAATCCCGAATCGACAGAGCTGACTCGACTCGGACGAGCCTGATCTTATCACCTTGATCAAACATCTTCATCCTCCTCAGAATATGAATGTATTCTGACTCAATGGGATTTCCATGTATCCAAGAATACCCGGTTCCGGAGTTCTGACGAAGGAGATATGACTCCGTCGAGGTCGCGGCGTAGTCAACCTGCACGAAGCCGGATTTAACCGACGAGCCGACCTGACCTCGGACGAGCTTGATATAAACCCTGTTCGACATCTAATATACTCCTAGGAATATGAATGTGTCTTTGACTCAATGGGATTTGATAGAGTCCAAGCAAACACCTAAATCGAGTTCAGTATGAGATACGACCTTCCTAAGCCGAGGTCATGCGCAGTTTCGCCTGACGAGCCGACTGACTGACGAGTCGCACCGAAGTGACGAGCCCAATTCCAACACCTGGTCTGACATCTAACATCTTCGCAGGCATATGGATGGGATTCTTGACTCAATGGGCTTTCCATAGAGTCCAAGAACACTTGACCGAGTTTAGACAAAGAAGCAGACTCCGGCCGAGGTCATACAGCCGCTTCGACGAGCTGACCCGAATTGGATTTAGCCTAGTCTAACACCTTGTCTGATATCTAATATCTACCTAGAATATGGATGGATTCTTGACTCAATGGGCTTTCCATAGAGTCCAATAACACTCGACCTGGTCAGACGAAGCGTTTACACTGTCGAGGTCGGCGCGCAGCCGCCTCGACGAAATGAGAATTGACCGACGAACAAGTGACCGGGGCTCGGGATGAGTCAAGATCAAGTGACGAAGAGTCATAGGACGAGCTGAGCTCTTCAGACGAGCTGTTTCACATGACGAGTTGAGCTCGCATGACGAGTTGAGCTCTTCGCACCCAGGTCCGACCTCTATTTGACGACCTCTATGGCTGACCCTTCACCCATTTGACTGCGTAGAGTAAAGTACTATAATCAGTTCAGGTCCGACCATAAATCTAAAAGTCTAACATCAAGTTCACGGACGTGGCTACACTCTTCCCAGAAAGGACTTACTCCGAATTCCCTTTATTTCTTACTCAAAACCTGCTCTAAGGTCCGCAATAATCTGACCGTTAATCGACCCGACCAGACATACCGGGCTGACCCCGCAAAAGGACTATAACTTTAGCTCCACAGAGGTCCAAAAGCCTAACATCAAGTTCATTGATGTGGCTACAACTTACCAGAAGGACTACTCACCCGATTCTCTTTTATTTTTAAGTTTACCCAAAATTCAGCTCTAAAGTCCTACACGCACTATCACAATGTGGCAAATTAGAAAATGACCAGCAGGGAAGACCTACCATTTGCCGCCGAACTCCCCGATTCCGGTCTCTACTTGTAGCTCTTGTCACGAGGAAGGACTTTCCCTCTTGCTTCGCCTGGGACCTATGGCCCGATCGTTGGGAAATCTAGAGAGAAGTGAGAGCTTCTCACTCTAAAATACCTCCATTTTTCTTTTTTTCCTTTTCTTAT
Organism: Tetrastigma voinierianum; assembly: GCA_016808115.1. Taxonomy (NCBI): domain Eukaryota; kingdom Viridiplantae; phylum Streptophyta; class Magnoliopsida; order Vitales; family Vitaceae; genus Tetrastigma; species Tetrastigma voinierianum. The sequence continues at coordinate 35,776 of JAEQBH010001716.1, read as the reverse complement.
GGATCACTCTAAATCGATTTTTAAAATGAGGAAACTTCCTCCCACTTTCCTACATGCCACACGCCCTTTCCTTTGATTTTTTCTTCTTTCTTTATTTCTTTTATATTTAGGTCCCTCCATTTCTCTATTATTTTTCATTTAAGTCTCCTATTTTCACTAGACATATAAACTTATTTACAATTGACCCTTAGGTCCCCATTTCACTTCATATTTTCTCTTTTTCACTCTGGGTTTATTTTCGATTCAATAATCATTTAATCAATATCTGCCTAACAATTCCTTAAAATACCTAAGTCAACAATTATACCCGAATATATAATAAATTTTATTTAAAATTCAGGTATTTTGGCTACAATCCTCCCCACTTAAAAAAATAAATTCTGGCCCTCAAAATTAATTTTATTCAACAAATATGGATATTGTCACAAGATCGCTTCTCATACTTTCTCAAGTGGCTTTTCCAATTTATGGTTTCTCCACAAAGATTTTGACTAAATGGAATTTCTGTTCCGTAATTCTTTCACTTCACGAGCCAAAATCTCACTCGGCTCTCTTTATACGCCAACCGCCTCACCAATTGTCTCCGAAGAGACTACATGTGACGGGTCTGATCGGTACCTCCGTAGCATGGACACATGAAATACATTATGGATCTTTTCCAAGTCCGGAGGTAATGCTAATCTATATGCCACTGGACCCACTTTTCCAATCACTTCATAAATAATAAATCTAGGGCTCACCCTCAATCTTTTTCCCAAATCTCATCACCTTCTACATGTGACGGGAGTCCGACGGTACTCGCAGCATGGACACATGAAATACATTATGGATCTTTTCCAAGTCCGGAGGTAATGCTAATCTATATGCCACTGGACCCACTTTTCCAATCACTTCATAGGGGGCCAATAACCTAGGGCTCAATCTCGACCTTTTTCCAAATCTCATCACCTTCTTCCAAGGAGATACTTAAAAACACTTTTCGCCAATCTCACATCGTAATATCTTTCTTTCATGTCGGCATATGATTTTTGTCTATTGGTGGCCACCTTCAATCTTTCTCTAATCATTTTCTACTTTTTTTCTTCGCCTCAGACAAGTCAGGCCAATTTCCTTTCGCCTCAATTCCAGCCCAACACAACGGTGTTCTACATTTTCTCCCATATAAAGCCTCATAAGGCGCCTCATTCCAATACTTGATTGGAAACGTTGTTGTAATACAACCAACTATAGCAATGTGTCGATCCCAACTACCCTCGCGTCGATCACACAACTCCTTAACATATCTTCCGTAATCCTGATCACCATCGATCGGCCCATCCGTTCGCGCGAACGTCAGATCGAAATTCGCCGAGCGCCCAAAGCCTCTTGCAATTTTCCTCTCTAAAATTCGGCAAACCTCGGATCTCGGGTCTGAAATAATGGATACAGGAATCTGATGTAACCCAATTTCGTTTCCTGATATACATCTCTGCTAGCTTGTCAAGTGAATAGTCGGTTCTCACTGGTAGGAAGTGAGCTGATTTGGTTAATCGGTCTACTATGACCCAAATTGAGTCATGCTTTCTCCCTGTCAATGGTAACCCAACCACAAAATCCATGGTGATTCGGTCCCATTTCCACTCCGCATTCTAATAGGCCGCAATAATCCTAAGGAACTTGATGCTCGCTTACTCGACACACCAAACACTCGTTACATATTCTAACACATCTCTTTTCATCCCGGACCACCAGAATGACATTTTTAAATCTCGATACACCTTCGTGCTACCAGGATGGATAGCAAAAGATCCACTATGTACCTCTTTCAATATGGATTTCCTCAATTCATTACACCCGGTACACAAACCCGATCCTTATAATACAAACTCCATTTTGCTCAATGTGAACTCGCCTTACCATTTCCAACTGATGATCGTGCAAAGAATTTTCCTCATCTTTCTTTGTGCCTCTAGCACTGATTCAACAAACTCGGTCTTGCTATCAACTCGCCACTACAAAGACCATCGCCATATAATGACAATGGGCATTCAACGCCAAGCGTCGATTGACTTTCTCTACTCAAAGCCGCCACTACATCGCCTTTCCCGGATAATCAATCACGCTAGCCATAATCTTTATCAATTTCATCCATCTCCGCTGTCGTTATTTCGCCAGAGGGCAACACAAGGCTCTTATGATCGCGTAGATGAAACACTTCTCTCCATACAAATAATGTCTCCAAATTTTCAATGTAAATACAATTGCGGCTAATTCCAAATCATGCGTGGGGTAGTTCTTTTCATGCGGCTTCAACTCTCTTGAAGCATAGGCTACCACTTTACCCTCTTGCATTAAGACACATCCAAGTCCATTTAGCGACGCATCACTAAATCACATATTCTCTACCATTAGCTCTGCCTGAGAGTAAGAACTCCGAGCCCCTGCTAAGAATGCTTTCAACTTATAAAACTTCTTTGGACATTTTTCACTCCATCTGCTACTTCACATTTTCCTCGAGCACCACATCGGGCCGCAGTCATAGAAAACCCCTAACGACTCTATAGTATCCCTGCTAGTCCCAAGAAACTACGCACTTCTGTAACATTTCTAGGTGGCTTCCATTCAACAACCACTTATATTTTCTTTGGATCTACTCGGATTCCTTCTCTCGATACTATATGCCCTAGAAAGGACACTTCATTCTTCCAAAACTCACACTTGCTCAGTTTTGCATACAACTGCTCTTTTCTCAAAGTCTCTAACACTACTCTAAGGTGTGTGTCATGACTTTCGTGATCTTTTGAATACACAAGCATGTCGTCTATGAACACTACGACAAATTGATCCACATACGGTCGGAAAACACGATTCATTAGGTCCATGAAAGCCGCTGGAGCATTTGTCAATCCAAACGACATTACAAGGAACTCATAATGTCCATATCGCGTCCTAAACGCCGTCTTATGCACACTAAGATCTTTAATTCCTCAACTCATGATAACTGCATCGTTGTCAATTCGAAAAGATACTTGCACCTTTTAATTGGTCAAACAACTCATCAATTCTGGGTAACATATACTTATTCTTTACTGTTAACTTGTTCAATTGTCTATAATCAATACATAGCCGAAGTGTCTTTTTAACAAAAAGCACGGGAGCTCCCCATGGTGATACACTGGTCGAACGTTTTTCTAGTAGTTCTTGCAATTGCAATTTCAATTCTTTTAGCTCTAGTGGAGCCATTTTGTATGGTTTAATGGATGCCGGTGTGGCACCTGGTACAACGTCAATAGCAAACTCGATCTCCCTATGTGGGGGCAATCCTGGTAACTCTTCCGGAAACACGTCCGAAAAGTCGCTAACAGTAGGGATATCGGATACACTAGGCCTTTCCTTTACCGTATCAATCACATAAGCCAAGTAGGCTTCACATCCTTTCCGCACCATTGTTCTAGCAGTGACTGCGGATATCACATTAGATAGGTGATTTGACCTCTCACCGATGAAAGTTACTTCATCTTCATTCGGTGTTCTTAAGGTTACTCTTTTCATTCTACAATCGAATTATCGCCGCTCGCACAACCAAATTGGCCCTCATTATCACATCAAACTCCCACGATAACTCAATCAAATCTCTCACACCATACTTATTTTGACGGACAATCCCTTGCTACACTCTATTCACAATAACACTACGGCCGAGCGTTCGTCACAAGATGTCATATCGCTCACTCCTCGCACTTACCCAAGCCAGGCACGGTGCAAATATATGAGGTTAATCCGGTCAATCAATGCATGTATAGTAGTATCAAAGATTTGAAATTAACGGCCATCACATCCGAGCTGCCAGATCTTCCTCCACCGCTTTCATCATGAGCGCTTCCAACCGAGCACCCAACTACTCCGCTTCACCCAACAAGCCAGGTCCCTTGTCCTTAACACCCCAAGTGATGCAACACCTTGTTGCCTTTTTGTACCACTAAAAGTTGTACCCCTGGGCCCGAGGTGCTATAAATGAACGAGCCTGTAACAATCTCGTCTATGCTTCGATCCACAAATCAACAAGCACCGTAGTCTCCAACATTCTCCTCTCTATGATTTCTCCCACAATGGGAGCAATGGGGATACCGGCCCTCTGTAAGGACCTCCCGTGTACTCGCAACTAATGGTACCGGGTAGAGTGGTATTCCTACCTAGCCTCGTGCTATAGGCCGATCGGGAACCCCCGTGGGGTCCCCCGAACTTCTTCCTTTGTCGTTGTTGTGAACTCGGATCGACTCGTGATTTTCTTTCTTTCCTTATCTTTTATCTTTTCTCTCTCTCTTTCCTCTTTATTTACTCTTTCCACATTCAATGCACATGTCACAATTTTGGAGAAATCCTCATGGCAAAATGTCAGGACATACCACATGGTCATATGTCGCCTTTCAAACCTACTACACTTTTCTTTCCTCACTACAAGTATCTCAGAGCATACTTGCTCAACCGTGTGAATTCCTTTGATATTCGGCCACACTCATCTCGGTTTTGTTTCGTGACAGGAAACTCCCGTCTCATGTTGTTCGTATAAATGCAACTCACATAGTGCTTTTGTCCCATCCAAGAAGAACTCCCATGTAACTCCCTTTGATGGTGCGCTCCGGTCACTTTAAACCCACCACCGATAAGCCCCATCCTCGTAGTAATGAGGTCGCACATTCCAGCTTTCTCTTCGCCAGTAATGCATTTGCACAAGCATTCGCCGGTTCTTCGAGCCAATTTTCTGCCATAGAAGGCTCATCCTCTTCCCATAAAATTCCACAAAGTCAAGATTTTTACCATTCTCTCAATGGTTTGGCCGCTGGCTAAATTGCAAATGTCTCTAGCTTGCAATGCATGAACTAGCTGCTGGAGGATACCCATAGTACCTCCTGCCACTTGTTCTGGTTCATTCATTAGTGGGGCATGGGATGCTTGCCCACCTTCCACACTAGCAGGACTGTTTGGGCGAGTCCCCTGGTCATCCTCGACCCTAAGGGAAGCCGAACCGTCCATGCTTATCCTATTAAGACCACAAGATTTGGCGCCGAGTCATGTCATCCTTATATGCAAATGAATGCATGTTATACAAATGCAAATCATTTACAAACAATTTCAAAATCGTTGTGTGGTGGAACCGCCAAACCTCGCCTCGATACCACAAAGCCGTGGCGCCCTTACCCTACTCGACCCAAGCCATGATCCAACCGAGTCCAGGATGCCACTAAAATCCCTCAATCACTCAAAATCATATCTTTGCGGAAGCGATTTCAAAATTTGGGCAAGCCCATAAACATTTATATTTAACAAAATACACTTAACTTTAAACAAAATACATTTACAATGAAGGCATTCAAGCCTTTTCAAAATGATTTACAAAAATCGATACCTGTAGCTCCAACTTGTTTTTACAAAATATTAATATCCAAAGAAAGCATGGAATGACTGCACATGTTCGAGCATACCCGAAATTTCCTTCTTTATGACTCGACGCTCCGCATCTGGTCCGCGATCACTACCTATCCTTTGCAGACTACAGATTGGTAAAACAATACGCTAAGCATTTTCATGTTTAGTGGTTCTATACAAATCCATTCCTTAGTTCCAGCTTAAATCAATTCATGCAATTTAATAATTCAGAATTTTCAAATCTTTTGGATGATCAATATAAATACAATACATATACTTTGTTATATATACAATCATCATACCATTGATCATCCCAAAATACATTTTCATAATCAATATTTCACAATCTCAAATCAATCTCAAATATGCTCCCAACTTCAATCCAGCTTCGCAAATCAATTCGGCCAGTAAATTGATTCAGTTCGCTGGGTTCAATTCACCTGGGAAAATCAATTCGCTTATGCCAATCAATTCCGGCGATGCCTTAACGAGTTTAACTCCATGCCTTCGACATACAGATATCGTAGTCACGGCACGGTCCCGCTCATTGCAGTTTCAGACAAATTTATTTTATAACACGCACGGTCCCACGCCGACCGTTATAACAATCAAATAGGTGAACACTACCGATACTGTCTCCCGTTGGCCGCCGACGAGGACACATCAATACAATAGTTCGCAAAGATCGCTTATTCGACCCTATCTGCATACCAATTCATCTCACTAACAAACTAAGCAACACCTCTATTAAGGGTATTCAAATCCTTTATAGAAAAATATAGTACAATATGTACGCTTTGTATAAATACTTTATTTTCAATAATCCTGCAATTTTTATATGCAAACATTTCACAATCACTTTTCTCAAATCAATTAAATCAAATCAATATGCTTTTAGAACAAACATGCAAAAACTTGAAACGAGGAATAGGAGTCGGTAGAACAAACCCCAAAAATCTTTGCACTTTGATTCCAATCCTTGGAATCTCAATCTCAGTTTGGCTTTTCCTCCTCGTCAGTCCCTATTCCAAAACCATTAAAGAACAATATTATTCGTGCGTACTAATAGTTTTGGTTAGGATTGATTTTCAGAGATTAATATGATTACAAAATTCGACAATCTATATATAGATGAATTCTTGACTCAATGGGCTTTCCATAGAGTCCAAGAACACCCGAAACGGGTTCGGATCGGCGAGTTATGACCTCCGGTTGTGTCACACGCAAATGGGTCCTGAATCGACGAGTCGACCGACTGACGAGCTGATCTATCACCTCGGTCAAATATCTTCTATCCTCCTCAGGAATATGAATGTATTCTTAACTCACTGGGCTTCATAGAGTCCAAGAATCTAATCGGAGTTCGATGAAGGAGATATGACCTTCCGGGGTTGGAGGTCGCGGCAGAAGTCAACCCGCATTTAGCTGACTCGGGACTCTGACGAACTCGATATAACACCTCGGTCTGACATCTAATATACTCCTTAGGAATATGAATGTATTCGTGACTCAATGGGCTTTCCATAGAGTCCAAGAACACCCAAATCGGAGTTCAAACCAAGGAGATATGACCTTCCAAGTTGAGGTCAGCGCGCAAATGGGCCTCGACAGCCGACTTCGACCGGACGAAATTCGCAATTAAAGTGACGAGCTCAATATAACACCTTGGTCTGACATCTAATATCTTCTGCAGACATATGGATGGATTCTTGACTCAATGGTCTTTCCATAGAGTCCAAGAACACTCGAATCGGAGTTCGACGGCAGCTATGACCTTCGGGTCGAGGTCAGCGCGCAACGCCTCGACGAGCCGACTAACTCGACGAGCCGCACTGAAGTGACGAGCTCAGTCTAACACCTTGTCTGACATCTAATATCTTCCTCAGGCATATAGATGACTTTTGACTCAATGGGCTTTCCATAGAGTCCTAGAACACTAACGAGTTCAGACGGCAGTTATGACCTTCCGTTGAGGTCACGCAGCCAGCCTGACGAAGGATCTCGGATCGACGAGCCGCGATCAAGTGACGAGTTCAGTTTCTTCAGACGAGCCAGCTCTGCATGACTAGGTTGAGTGCTCTTTCAGACGAGGTCCGGCTAACCCTATTTGGACACCTCTATGGGCCGACTCCTTCACCCATTTGACTGTTTCGCAGTAAAAGACCATAACTCGTCTATATGTGGGTCCGAATTGAGAAATTCAGTGTTTAACATCAAGTTCACGGACGTGGCTACACTTTCCCAGAAGAACTTACTTCGAATTCCCCTTATTTCTACTCAAAACTCCGTTCTAAGGTCCGACTAGTCGACCCGAATCGCGCACCGACCGACCGTGATTGAAATACGAATTTCAAGAAAAGGACTATAAACTTAGTTTCACAGAGGTCCAAATTCAGATTCAGTGCTTCAACATCAAGTTCACGATGGCTACAACTTACCAAAAGCGACTACCACCCGATTCTCTTTATTTCACCCAAAATTCAGCTCTATGGTCCGCACGCGCACTATCACAATGTGGCAAATAGTGGCAGAAAATGACCAAAAGTAAAGACCTACCTCTTGAGTTGTCGAACTCCCGATTCCGGGTCTCTACTTGCAGCTCTTTGGTCACGAGGAATGATCTCTTCCTCTTGCTTCGCCCTCTCGGGACCGGCCCGACGTTGGGAAATCTAGAGAGCAGCTTATATTTCACTCTAAAATACCTCCATTTTTCTTTTTCTTTTTCTTATGGATCACTTAAATCGTATTTTAAAAAGGAGGAAACTTCCTCCCACCTTTCCTACATGCCACGCCATTTCCTTTGATTTTTTTCTTCTTTTCTTTATTTCTTTATATTTACAGTCCCTCCATTTCTATTATTTTTCATTTAAGTCTCTTATTTTCACTTATACATATAAATCTTTATTTACAATTGACCCTTAGGCCTCATTTTTCTCAATTTCCATATTTTCTTTTTCACTTGGGCTTATTCGCATTCAATAATTTATTTGAAACTCAATATTCGTCTAACACCTCTGCAGGGTCACCTGGTGTCAGTTCCAATTATACCCTGAATATATAATAAATTTTATTATAAAAATCTGGTATTTTTGGGGCGTTACACAGTACCTAAATGAGCAGAGAATTTACCACTTCAAGCCTAACCCCAACCTACCTACACACTACAGTCTAACATTAAGAAACCGTGAAAGCTTTTCATATGGTGGAAAGGCACAACAGGGAACCAAATATGAACAAAACCACCATTAGTTTATAATTATCCCGGGTTTCAAAGAAGAAGAATGTAAATGTGCCAGCTACAGAGGGAAAGCGTGAGCGTATTATCGTGGTCGGTGTTGACTCTATCCTTTCAAGATCGATGCTTAATTTCATGTCGATAACAAAAGGATATCGACCCGTACGAGAAAAAATTCGACTCCTCAAAATTTTCTCAAGCAAACACAAATGCATTTCCCCGTGCAAACACCAATGTTTCTTCAAGAACTGAAATGCTGATTAGACAACTCGGCTCAAGCTATGCGTAAAAAGAGCCTAAGAATCAGACATGGCGTTAACTCGCTAAGAAGATAGAGATCAACATTCGCTTCTCAAAGGCATTAACTCAAATGCCTCATTATGCAAAATTCATGAAGAAGATCTAGCAGTTATGAAGAAGAAGTGGCTGAAGAAAACAAAAGTTCAGAAGGTTTAATACTAAAGGAATTGACTGAACATTTAAAATATGCCTTCTTATAACCAGAAAGGGAAAGCCATTAATTATTTCAACTGGATTAACTAAGCTGGAAGAGCAAAGACTGCTGGAGACTCTCAGAAAACATAAGGAAGCAATAGCTTAGCTCCATGTAAGATTTGAAAGGAATCGCCCTTAGTCTCGTATGCACAAGATCCCGCTGAGGAATGCTAGAACTTCTATGTAGCATCGTGAGAAGGTCAACCAAAGTGAATGAAAGAAGTAAATAAAAAGAAGCAACAAATGGCTAAATGCGTGCTTCATATATGTACTTCGCATACCCTCAGAGCCTGGGCATGTGGTTCCCAAGAAAGGAGGATTCACTGTGATCAGATATGAGAAGAATGAATTGATTCTTACAAGAACCGTGACAGGATGGAGAGTATGCATAGACTACAGGAAACTAAACACTACTACCAGAAATGACCATTATCCTCTACCTTTCATTGACCAAATGTTGGACATGTTAGCAAGGCACTCAATAGCTATTTCATCGTTTTCGATGGATACTCGTTATAACCAGATTGCAATAGCCCTAGAGGATCAGGAGAAATCAACATTTACATGTCCTTATGGTACCTTTGCCTTTAAAAGGATGTCATTTGGATTATGTAATGCTCTTGCCACCTTTCAAAGATGTATGATGTCTATATTATCTGATTTGGTGGAAGAGGTTATGGAAATATTCATGGATGATTTCTCAGTATATGGATCCAGTTTTGAAGATTGTCTGGAAAACATAGAAACAGTACTTCAGAGGTGCTAAGACAAGAATCTAGCTTTAAACTGGGAAAAATGTCATTTCATGGTAACTGAAGGTATTGTTTTAGGGCACAAGATTTATGCTGCTGGATTGGAAGTAGACCAAGAAAAGATTGTTGTTATAAAAACTCTCATGCCACCTACAATAGTGAAGGCCATAAGAAGCTTCCTAGGACATGTTGGATTTTATAGAAGATTCATTAAGGATTTTTCAAAATTCCTGCACTCATTGTGCAAACCATTGAAAAAATATGCAAAATTTGATTTGATGAATCATGCATCCCGCATTCCGAGGAAATTAAGTCCAGCTAGTATCATCTCCCATCATAACACTAGACTGTGAGAATGAATTTGAAATTATGTGTGATGCTAAGATTATGCAATGAGCCGTATCGTGACAGATTTAAAAGGTATTCAAGGCCATATACTATGCCAACAAGACATTCAATGAGGCACAAGAAAACTACTCCACCACAGAGAAAGAGATGATGGCAATGGTATTTGCTTATGAAAAATTTAGGCCTTATATATTGGGGTCCCATGTTGTTATACACACTGATCATGCTGCAATTAAATATCTAATGGCAAAGAAGGATGCAAAGCCAAGATTGATTAGGTGGGTGCTAATGTTGCAAGAGTTTGATCTGGAAATGAAAGACAAGAAGGGTAAAGACACATGATACAGATCACTTATCTAGATTGGAGAGAAACCATCGGAATGTAGTAAAGGCGTAAATTAGCATAAATTTTTCCTGATGAGTAGCTATTGATGTTGTCAGTACAAACACCTTGGTATGCTAATATTGTCAATTACTTAGCTTGTGGAATTATGCCATGTGAATTCAACTACTAGAAAAAGAGGAAATTGAAAACTGATTGCAGACTATATATATGGGATGACCCACTGTTGTATAGAAGAGGAGCAGACATGATCATAAGGAGATGTGTCCTATAAATAGAACAAGGTGGTATTATGGAAAAATGTCATGCATCACCATATGGAGGACACTTTTCAAGAGACAAGATAGCCTAGAAAATTCTCCAATCAGGATTTTATTGGCCTACTCTATTCAGAGACTGTTTTGAATGGTAAAATATCATGGATGCTTGTCGAGAATGGGCAAATATAAGGTAAGAAATGAAATGCCCCCGCAGGGAGTTCTCGTGGTGCGCATTTTTGCGTATGGGGAATAGACTTTGCGGACCTTTTCCATCATCATTTTCGCAACATATACATTCTCCTAGCCGATTATGTATCCAAATGGGTGGAGGCAACAACTCGGCTCCAAGAAAATGATGCCACTACGCTGTTGTTTGATACAAAGAAACATTTCGGTAAATTTGGGGCACCTAACAATCATCAAGTGATGAGGGAGCCATTTTGGCAACAAAGTCTCGCAAAACTCATGAGTAGATATGGGATCAAACATATGATGGATCGCTATCACCTCAATTAAACGGGCAGCCGAAATTTTCAATGTGAGATAAAGAAAATTAGATAAGACAAGTAAGAATGCAAGCAAAAAGGATCGGCCTATAAAGCGATGATGCACCTATGGGCCTATAGAATCAAGTACAAAACTCTACTGAATGTCCCTATTACGTAATTCTGTATATAGAAAACCTTGTCATTTCCCTTTAGAATTGGAATACAAAGCTATGTGGGTCATCAAGAAATTGAATTGTGATTTCCAAGCTGCCAAGGAAAAGAGACTACTCCAAATGAATGAATTGGAAGAATTGAGAAATGAAGCCTATGACAATGCTAGAATCTACAAGGAAAAGACCAAGATGTGGCATGATCAGAAAATCCTGAGGGAGTTCAAGGCAGGAGAACAAGTTCTCTTATACAACTCTAGGCTCAAGCTCTTTCAGGAAATCAAATCAAGATGGAGGGATGCAATCCATATATAGTGTTAACAAGTGCACCCTTTCTGGGAGCAAGAACACTAAAGACCGACCGGAAATGATTTCAAAGTAATGGTCAAAGGCTAAAGCATTATTCGAGGAATAATGTGGAAGTAGATCTGTGTTTTGAAAAGAGAAAAGAAAATGACTAAAATGAAGACACTCTACAGCCAGTTTAGCTAAGGACATTAAACTGAGAAACTTCTTAGGAGGCAACCCAAGCTGAATTTAATTTTTTTTTTTATTTGCTTAGATTGATGTTGGTTATTTTTCTGTAATTTTGGATTATTAAATTTTGATTTGGTTAGAAGTTTTTGGAAGCTTGGTAATTAGCTAAAATTTTATATTTTTTTTACAGGAATAATGAACTGGAATCAAATATTATTGTAAAGCACCTCTACTCAAGCCGACCGTGCGTAAAATGACTACAAGTGGGGAGAGTTTCATTCCCTAAACTCATTTGTGATAAAGATACATATCTTAAGTTTAGGGAAGTTTGCTGTCAATTGCTTGAATGCTATGTTTATGTGTTTTAATGAGATAGTTGTTTAAGATTGAATTGATGATTTTCTGTTGCTAGATATGTCTTTACAATGCTTGAATTGAACAAATTGACTGAGTAGTGGGTGATTAACTGAATTGGAAGACAGTTTTAAGTTGCAGAAATTTTGGGAAACAATCCTTAGTCGCGACAATGAAATTTGTGTCACGACATTGTTTTATAAGTGAGGAAAAATGGTTGTCGCAACAAGAAATTTAATGGTCAAGACAATTTATAAGAAGATTAGGTCGCGACATTAAAAGTTTGGTCACGACAGAACTCACTGAAATATGATGTCGTGACACTGTTTTTCCTATTGCAACAAGAATTTTTAAAACTAAAGTGAATGGCAATAGAAACAGTGTCGCGACCACCATTCAAACACTATCGCAACCTACTTTTCTATTTACAAAAACCACCGTCGTGGATAGGAATTTTCTCATACGACCTGCATTGTAACTTGGTAAAGTAATTGTTAAGTCCAATGACATGTGTCGCGACAAAATTTTCTAATGTCAAGACTAGTCATTGTTGCGACCAACCTAAAGTGTGTTGCGACATGAGTTTTTAAATAATAAAGACTGGAGCGAAAATATTAATTTTGAGGGTCACAAAATAAATTTCGTAGTTAAAATTAAACGTTATTGTTGTGACCTAATCATTTATTGTCGCGACCCATGAAGAGAAACATTCATTTATTGAGCCATAAACTGAAGAAGTTCTCCTGAAAAGCCATCCCTTCCCATTGCTCATATCACTCAGACTTTTACTAAAATCCCACTTTCTGCTCTTCTACTTCTAAAAACCCTAGACTTCAGAGACCTTAAACCCCAAATCCAGATCTCATCGATAAGAACCCCAGAGCTTAGTCCCAAACCTCAACGAGATGATGGAAGAGTACACAGCTTGTGAAGAGGAGGGTCATCTAGAACCTCAGATTGAGACAACCCAAGTAGCAGAACCGGAGGTGCAGAAAGAGGCACAAAACCCTGCTCAGAAAGAAAGAAAGAAAGAAGAAAAGAGCTAAAAAAAGTATAGCTGAGCAAGCTAAAGAAGCAGAAGACAACGAAGCTTTCATTTTAGATGAAGCTACTCCTTTTCCGAAAGAGAATCAAGACAGCACGGTTTATCAAGAAAAGTGGGTTCAAGATTTCATCTCACCGCTTGCGTGAGATCATCGAAAAAGGGGCTAACTCGTTTCGCAAGCACAAGCCACCTGGTTATGCTGCAGTGGTCAGGGAGTTCTACTCCAACATGATAGACATGAAGGAAGATGCAATGTATGTCAGAGGAGTATGGGTGCCCATGGGTCATGAAAGGATTAACGAGGTTCTGCAAATCAGGGATCCCAAAAATGGGTCAAAATACAAAAAGCTGATCAAAGAACCCAACCATGAAAAAATAGTGGATTTCCTGACTGGTGGGAAAGGGAAATGGAATTCAACGAAGAAAAATCCTCATGAATCCATCCCCAGGGGTTCCCTACCAGAAGAAGCCAAGGTCTGGTTTTATTTTATAACTTATGTTATAATTCCTACATAGCATCTTTGCACAATAAGGGAGAATGAAGCCATAATCTTATATGCCTTATTGAAGGGTTATAAGTTTGATGTGGGAAAATAATTGAAACATCTATCAAAACTTTCCACAAGATTGTAAAGGATTTCATCCTCATCCACAGAACAATCACCGCACTCGTGTTTCGCTTCGAGTGAAAGGGATGGGCGCAGGAGGAGACCCTCCTAAGGTTTCTCCTTTAACTTTGATGTAAGTAATCAGGCATGAAGAGCATAAAAAAGAAAAGAAATGGAGATTATGGAAGTTGCAGAGGAGCCTTAAGAAGAAGAAGAAGAACAAGTGAGGATGGAACAAATTCCAAAGGAGGCCCATCTCGCGCATGAAGACAAGGAGGTTCAAAATGCATTAAGTCTCAAGATTTTAGTCTCCTCCTCATGTAAGGGAAAACTTTTCTAAACCAACAGAGTGCTCCAAGGGCAACACAAGAAATAAAGAAATCGTGGAGATGCTGGTTTCTATGAAAAAGGAAATAGAGGAGAGAGAGAGAAGATAAGAAACAAACATAGAGAATAAGAGAGTAATTCCTGCAGTCATAATCTGCAATAAGAGAACAAAGATGTGAACAACTCTCGCAGCAGGGAAGAGGAATGGAAGGAAGAAATGGAAAGGAGAGAAAGAGTACTTATGCAAAGATCGACTCCAAAAAATACAAAATACTCTTCTACAATGAGCAGCTAAAAAGGGATGAAGATGTGCTGACCTTTTTAACCAAAAGAGAAGAAAAGTTGGAAGAAAGTATGCTACAAAAGGCAAAGGGGTTCAAGTATCTCTATAAGGAACAGTTCAAGGAATTTGGGAAGCTTGTGGAGAAGAGGGACAAGGAGCTAGAGATGGACAACAATTACAGACAAAAGTTGTGGAATGAAAGTCTGATCAGGAATTTAAATTATAGAACATGCAATACTATGCTCATTGAACTTCAAGGAACCATGAATAACATAGGTATGAGGCAAGATGAATTGATCACTCAAGTGGAATTTACCAATGATCATTGCCTCTTTAATAGGGAAGAACCTCTAGAGAAAGAGAAACCAAACATCTCAATACCTAAGTTTCCTCCATCTTTAGCCAGCTTCAACCTTGAACCTCCTAACCTAAAAATTCCCAATTTCTACAAAAGAAGGAGATGAACCCCTGAAGCATTTTTCTCTCCAAACCAAAATTGTAACCATCCCTCCTAATAAAATATCAACATAAATTTTCTGAAAGATTCTGTGTCAAATTCTTTTTGTCTGCTGTTAATTGCTTATTAGATTATATTTTTGTTTTGAATAAATGAATGGACCATGTAAAAATGTGAGGCGCATGTTTAAGGTTGAAATGAATAGATTACAATTGTTGGTGTGTTGTATTGTTTTGATTTGAATGCATGATCAACTAAACTCTTTTACTTGATTAGAACAACACAACAACAAACCTCATAACCAAACTTTTGCAATTGAAATTGTGGTAGGCCTCAATAAATTGGAAAAGGAAGTTGCATGTGTAAGCTAGAATGAAGTTTAAGGTTCAGATTTAAGAAAATGTATTTAATAAATTGCACAAATAAGACTTTTGAAAATGTTGTATAAACAGTAAGATCAGTAAAATTCCTCAAAAATAATGCACATGGTCAAAGTGAATCCTTAACAAATTGTGAAAGATTAGGGACATCTTCTGGGTTCAGTCACAGTCAAACAGTCCAAGGTCCTAGAACTTGTTAAATTATTAGTCAAGGAGAAATCCTAGGCAATACCACTAACAGGAAGTGATATAGGCCATCCTTAGAAGTTTGAGTCTGTCAAGCCTACCCTCAAAATATGCATAAGCATATACTTTAGTTCCATATTTGAGCCAAATTGTCTAATTTCTTAATTTAAACAGTAATTAGAAGCCTCAAACCCTTCCTGTATTCTAATCCTACAGTAAAGAACCCTTATTTGCCTAGGTTTCAAGACATGAACTTCAAAATACAGAAAAGGACAAGTTTGGGGGAATGTTATTTTGATTTGAAAGGAAACAAGAATGAAAGATGGAAAAAGAAAAGAACAAATGAAGAAATGGAAAAGAATGCAGAGAAGAAGTAAAAAAAAATTGTAAATTGCCAAATGGGATTAAGTTTTGTCTTGTGGCCTTCCTCTCTTGAACAATTAAGTTCTAGAGGTGTTTCAACACCTAGCACCAATGCCAACTTCTGTATGGAGCCTAACCCAAATTTCTCTAAGAGTGGTAGAAAGCCTAAGAAGACAAGACATTGCACTAATCCTAAAAATATTTGACAAGTAAAAGAAAAGCAAAAAGGGTACTTCTCTCTCAAAGATGTAAGGCTGAGAATATGCAGTATGATACATCAAGGACAAGTTTGGGGGAATATATTTTTCAGAAATTAGTAGAAAAGAAAAGGATGCAGAGAGGCAAGACACACTTGAAGAGTGGAATCTGGGTAAATTTTTAGCCTAAATTCTCCATTTATCTACCCAATTACCCAAGCCAAACTCTACAAGCCTAAAAATACCTAATTGATCTTGAAAGTGGTACTTGTCTACATTAGTGGACACTAATATGAAAAACAAGCATATAAATTCAAGAGCTTAAAAGAAATTGCCGCCACCGTAGAGTCCTTAAGATTAGCTAATCCCGCCTGTGGAGGAAGGGAAAGAAACCATCACACACACAGAGATCGAGATTAATCGACCGACTACTACATTGCATCTGCCAGTTTGATATGGCACTAATCAAAATTTTTCTTAAGTCTAAACTAAAAATTAAATTTGGAAATTGCCGCACGACTCAGTTTCAATTCAAGTTGCAGAATTGCAATGCAAAACAGAAAAATGCCCTTAAAAATAAAGCTAAATTGTTTGAGGACAAACCAAATCTTCTTTTCTTTGCTTGGGGACAAACAAAACTTTAAGTTTGAGGGAATTTGATGAGTCTTAAACTCATCTATTTTTAGTCCATTTTTCTGGCTTGATTTTAGTATTTTCAGAGCTATTTTAATGCCAAATTATGGAATATTTACCAAACTTGTGTTTTGTAGGCTTTAATTCAAAAATGAGAAAAATCCAGCAAGAACGAAGAGAAAAACAACAATTGCAGCAGTTTATGTCGCGACTAAAATTTGTGTGTTGCGACAAACTTCCAAGCAATTACCAAAGAAACCAAGTCGCAACACCATAATCTGATTGTTGACAATTGAGCTAGGTCACGACAGAAGACAGCAGGTCGCAACAGAGAATGGGAAAAACATATGCAAGTCAGCTGGGAACAAGATAGTTTGTGTTGCGACATAATGCTGAATTGAAGGCAGAATATCTGTCGCGACAGAACCCTCGTCTGTCATGACACTGACTTCTGCAACATGGAAAAGTTTGTTGAGACTACAAAAGATGCTAAAGAAGAAGTTTAAGTCACGATAAGAAAATTGGATCGCGACAAAGGGTGCTTAATGGATGAACTAACCTGGTTACAACAAGGAGAGTCAATGTTGCGACATATTTCAAGATGAAAAGGTGTTTTGATGTCGCGACAAAGATCTTCAGGTCGCGACACAAGAATAAGTTGAACAGAGAGAAACAAGGTCGCGACACAACTTCTAAGTCGCGACCGCTTCAAACACAATAAAAGAAGTCGTCGCTGACATGAAAATCAGTCGCTGACACCAACTTGCAAAGTCGCGACCGAAACTGTGGTTTTTTACATGATTATCAATGTCGCGACATAACCGGCTGGTGAATGCACAAAATATCGGTCGCGACAAAGGAAACTCACGGCTGCAGTTATCATAATCGAAGGAAAGAAAATGTTGCAACAAAATACGTCAGAAAGCAACCAAGCAAGAATGAGCACAAGATCTTCAAGTCGCGACAGACGATTGCATACCCGCAACAAGAACCATAACAGAAATGCTATCGCGACAAGAAAAGCTAGGTCACGACACCAATTTGAAGAAGCAGCTCAACATCACTGTCGCGACCAAGAAAACACTATCACAACTTAAATCCAAGGAAGAATA
Organism: Tetrastigma voinierianum; assembly: GCA_016808115.1. NCBI lineage: Eukaryota > Viridiplantae > Streptophyta > Magnoliopsida > Vitales > Vitaceae > Tetrastigma > Tetrastigma voinierianum. The sequence goes on along the minus strand of JAEQBH010001716.1, from coordinate 17,857 downwards.
CAGGAAACATGTCGCGACATACGATCGCTTGCTACAAATAAAACTCGCAATAAAAATTCAAAACCCGGTGTCACGATGTAACTTTCAAGTCGCATTGAGAAGACAACTGGGCCTAAAATTTAGGATTCATAAAAGGCATTGGAAGTTAGGGCCCAAATTTTTAGGGCTCTATAAATAGAAACGACTGTGGAAAGCAAGGTAATTAATCAGCATTGAACGAACTAGAGTACCTGGGGAGTTGAGGACTCTTTGTATTATATTTTTCTTTCCTTTTTGTTTTCTTTCTTTCTTTCGTAGATTAAAGTTAGCATAAGATTTTTGATTAGCTTACTGGTTCTGAAACAGTGATTTGTTAAGAAGTTTTGAAGTTGAAATTAAATGCTGAAATTCCTTACGACATCAAGCTTGAATTCAATGAACTCGCATTAAAAATGGAAATCATTTCTTCGCTTGATTGCAGATGTTGAAATTCTTCTCATCGCATGTTGTATTCTCAGAATCTTAGTTTTTGAGAATGCAACTTCCATTGGGAAAGATCTGATGTTAGTTATGGTCTTTTCTGCACAATGAGAAGAAAATTTACTAAGTTGAATGTTGAATTTATTTTAATGGTGTTGTTCTTGAAATTAATTGTTCCCAATTTTAGTAGTTTATACCCATGAAAGGACTATCATTCGACTGATTTCCGTGGCGTCTCTCTGAAAATACGAAATGGAGATTCCTAAGAGCCTAGATTAGTTACATGGGGTATGTTAGACTAATATTAGCAACCAATGAGCTCAAAGGTTACTTAGATAAATCCTCAACTTGCTCATGATTCGAATGGGTCGAAGGATATCAATTTAATCAATTAGAGATCTCCTCGGTTTAGAGTAATTCATCTTGATCCCACAAGTTAACATGAGATTTAATAAAGGAAATAGAAAACTCTTTTAGATCTTAAGGATGCAACATCATTCATTTTGTAGGAATCTAGCAATTGCTCTGTCTCAGGATGCAAGAAATTTGCAGTCATAAGAAATGGGTATAAAGTATTGGAAAAGAAAATACCTGCATCTTATAGAGAAATTCTAATTACAAGTAATCAAGTTGTGAATCATGTTTCGTGGAATGAACATGAAGCTCTACTCAATGAAAAGTATGGCTAGAGAATGAATCCAAACTATACTATCTTGCCTCTGACAAATTTAGATTCCAACCTCAGAGAAAATAATGAGATTATGACGCGGTAAATCGATAATTTCTAAGCAGTTGAAATCACACCGTCTTACTTCCAGCACACCGTTCACCTGCATTTAGGATTTATTTTTCTTTCCCCTTATTTTTAAATGTAGGATTCCCAGTTATTAAAATTTTATTAGGTTACTAAATTTTCTCTAAATTGGATGTTCAAATCGTGTAGAACTTGAGAAGTTGGGGTAGTTGAAGTTTAAATTCTTTTTAATCTCTGTGGGAACGATATCCAAACTTATAGATCCACTTTATTACTTGTACGACCTCTGCACTTGCAGTTTTTTTTAAGACCTAACTAAATCTTTAAATGAGTTCAGTTGCAAAACAATATTTCTTATGAGCATACAACATATGGTCTTAACAAGTTTTTGACGTCGTTGTCGGGGATTAGATAATAATCCTTTGATGATGGTGTTTCAAAATTTGTATATAGCATTTTGTGTTAACAAGTTTTTGGTGCCGTTGCCGGGGATTAGATAATAATCCTTTGATGATGGTGTTTTAAAATTTGTACATAGAATTTGGTGTTGACAGAAGCCTCCCTAACCCGAAATCCTTGATTTCTCGAAATCTCCTCCTTTAGATCTTCGGCAAAATCTCCCATTTTTTATACCCACGTTGCAAATTCAAGCAATTAATTTTACTCTTAGCTCAACACCTGACTTCCATAAATTAGCGATCAAGAGAGAAGCACTTGTAAGCCTCTCCTCCCTTTCTCTCTCACAAGCCAACCAAAATGACTTTTCTCCTCAAAAACTCGATTACTTCTAACCTTATCCTCAACTTAAAATGCTTAGCCTAAGTCACGCGTGGTCTATGACTTGTCCGGATCCGTTTCTACCCCGAAACAATTTATTTCGTCCCGGTTCAAGTTCAATTTATTTTAAATGAACTTTACTTAATTTATTTTCCACTTTTTAGATTTTTCTTAAAAATCCCGTTTTTGGGTCTACCAGGCTGGACGCCTCGAAAATCGTGAAAATTCGACTATCTCGAAAGTCAACGAAATTTATCTAGGTAATTAGATTTCACGAGACAGTTGTTCACGAATCTCTCCTTGAATTTTGGAAATAAAATCTCTTAATCTTAAGGATAAAATCTCTTCTTCCTTATCAAGGATTAATTTTTCCTTATCGAGGATTAATCTTTTTGGAAAATAAGGGCTTTGGAAACTGAGAAATCCGTTGATAAATATATTTTGCGTATTTTTTGCCTTCGTATACTTATTATCCATAACGAACTCCCATATGCGCAGACGGCCTCGCCATTGACTTAAAATTTAGATGGATCGTCTCAAGCTGGGCCTCTACGAGAAAACATCCTAATTTCTTTAAGATTCTCCCATTTCTGCATGCCTCAACTTTAATATGGTATGGTTTGAAGCCGCTTCACAACATGAGCCAAGTAGCCCTTGGACTCATTGTGTAGTAGGTCTAAAGACCATGGTAACAACAAAAACTTATCATATAATACAAGTTGATCCAATAAATATGGTCAAATACCATATATGTTCAAAGTGAAAGAGAAAGATGTCATCATGCCACAAACATTTAGCACTTTTGTCACGTATACGATATTATAATTGTTTGGTTACTACATATAAGTTCATTTAAAATGCCAATTTAAATTAGTGATGTTATGATATTCACCCATTTCCTTGATAATCCAAACAAATAATCTTTGAATACATCCCAAGGTCTAAATATAAAAAATTTACTCAAGAGAAGGTTACCAAAACAACCAATGTTTTCTTCTATATAGTTAAAAAAATTATATATTTAAACAAAAAAGTAAGATAAAACCACAATAAGTTAGATTTAAATATCTCTAGAAGGCCCGCTTTAAGCTTGATCCATCCCAATAGGCTAAAGTCCAACCCAAGCTTACATGGGGCTCAGGCCTGTTTCTAGCTGGACTGAGTCATGGGGTGTATTTTACTCGACTGAATTCAATAGTAACTCATCCCAAGCCTATTCATAGGTGTTCTTCTGGGTTAATTTAATAACTTAATGCTCTTATTAACTTAACAAAACAAAAAGGTCATGATCCTCTATTAGACCTTATATATATATATATATATATATATATATATATATATATATATATATATCCCCTCCACATTTGTCTACACTTTTTCTTTTATCCTAATTGTCAGGGTTTGCCAAGGTTGTGGGTTAAATTTTTTTGTTAGACTTAGCACCACTAGTCAATAAACTCATTGGGCCATGGGCCCTATATTTAGGTCCAGTGGCTCAGCTCGATCCGTTGAAGATGCTTAGTTTTCTTTTGAAAAGTGGAGATGCTGAATTAGGTTTATGAGAAAAACCTAAAACCATGGTAAAAGATATAAAATATTAAGATAATAATATAAATGTAAATATTGTAACTATACTTATCAAATAAAAGGTTTCAAACCATTGCATCACAAATTAGTTAAATTCATATTTGCCATCATTTATAAAAGTACGCCACGACACCGATAAAAAAATAATGCAGAGATATTACTGACAAGCATCAAAAATAAGTATCAGATAAAAAAATGAATGAAAAATAGGTGTTTTAGGACATGTGTTTAAAAAAAGAATGAGAAATAGAAGCTACCATAACTAATATTTACTGATACATATTTTTCCATATATATGGGATTTTATGGGATATCATATCGGCTATTGCCTATGGGGGATTCTATGGAATATCATATCAGCTAATAGTGTTTCCATTACCATGGTTATTGAAGAAGTACACTTCCATAACACATAATGAGAACTAAATTACAGTCAGACCAAATCCAATACTATGAGATGGGAGCAGTGGGTCAGTGCCCTGGGGATTGAGACTTGTCCCAAACTAATATAAATTTAAAAAAAAAATTATCAAAATTGTATTAAAAGCAAACTAATGCTCAAAGTGTTTCATGTGCCTAGCTGACATTAACTTAAAAAAAAACTTAATGTCACAGGTAGTATGACCATGACATTGTTGATAAGTATGTTAGACGTACTAATTTGGACTTTATTTGATTTTTCAACATGTAAATTTTTTTAAATATATATATATATATATATATTTTGGAAACTCTTTGAGGACAAGTCCAAAGGTTGAATAACAGACAGACATCTTGATTTTCGCTGGTGAAAACTTCCCAACAACCCCCACAAAAAAGCCTACCCCTTTTGAAAAGGGATAGAAAGAAGATAGATAGAATCATAGTATATACATAATAGTATAGAGAGCAGCACCACCCACCTCCAATTTCACCACTACCACCCACCAATGGCCACCCTATCTCTCCTCTCTCCACCCACCTCCACTTCCCTCCGCCCCTTCTCCACCCTTTCCCTCCGCAGCCGCCTCCCTTTCTCCGTCAAAGCCTTCTCTGCCCCCGTCCTCACCCAAGACGACCTCAAGAAGCTCGCCGCAGATAAGGCCGTCGACTATGTCAAGAGCGGCATGGTCCTCGGCCTCGGCACCGGCTCCACCGCCGCCTTCGTCGTCGCCAAGCTCGGCCACCTCCTGAAGACCGGCCAACTCACTGACATCGTCGGCGTTCCCACCTCCAAGCGGACCGAGGAGCAAGCCCTCTCTCTCGGCATCCCTCTCTCCGTCCTCGACGACCACCCCAGCCTTGACCTCGCCATCGACGGCGCCGACGAGGTTGACCCCGATCTCAATCTCGTCAAGGGCCGCGGCGGTGCCCTCCTTCGCGAGAAAATGGTGGAGGCCGCCTCTGATAAGTTCGTTGTGGTGGTGGACGACACCAAATTGGTGGATGGCCTTGGCGGGAGCGGCTTAGCAATGCCAGTTGAAGTCGTACAGTTTTGCTGGAAATACAATTTGGTTAGGTTGCAGGAGTTGTTTAAGGAAGAGGGATGTGAAGCGAAGCTGAGATTGAATCCGCACGGGAAGCTTATGTGACCGACAACTAAATTACATTGTTGATTTGTATTTCAAGACGCCGATTAAAGATTCAATTGCGGCAGGGAAGGAGATTTCAGCCTTTGAAGGGGTTGTGGAGCACGGCTTGTTTCTGGACATGGCCACTGCAGTGATTATTGCTGGGAAGGATGGCGTGACTGTGAAGACCAAGTGAGAGATCCTTTAGGTGGTGGTGAGAATTGATTTGCCCCCCTATTTTTCGGGTTCTATATACTTTTAGTTCATTATTTCTTGGTGATTTTGAGTTCATTTGTTGTAACTCTTAGATGGTATCTATCAGAGGGAGGTTTTGTAACTTTGCAGTTCTAAATGGTGAATTGGGCATCTTGAATTCGGATCACAATAATAATGTAGGTGGAATTAGAATGTGAAATAATCAAAACAAATGCTGATTTTCTTCGATGTCCACGCACAGTTTTTCCTAATCATTTTTCCTCTGTTTTGATTCTTAGATGAGTGATACTAGTTTTTTCTTAAGAAATTGTGCACCAATCAGTGTATCTCTGTGTTAGCAGCACAGAGACATATAAAAGCTGTGGAATGTGAAATCATTGAAAACAAGCTGTTCCTATGCTCATATGGTCTTTTGATAGTAGGAATTTCTCTTAACTGAGGAAGGAATTAGAATAAATTGATTTGCTTTTCTGGCTTCACTAGCACTAGAATTGGGTTGTGATTGCGGGCATTATTGGTTATACTATACTTATATTTTTTCTTCTTCCTTTTCCTTTTTATTTCCTGTATGTCACAATGTTTTTTGCTTCGTATTCATTTACTTCTTTAGTTTTAGAAATCTTGTGTAATTAGTAAACGCGGTTGAGGAACATACAACAAGATTTTTCTTGTACACAACTTGGGTGATTATCAACCATTTTCTTGTCTGCACCCTGTTTGCTGTTCATGGTAACTGGTAGGTGCCAAATGCAGTGAGAGAGTTAAAAACATAAATCTGGGTTCTTAATCTGTACCCTGTTTGCTCATTTGTCTAGATTGGTTGGGGTTTATATAATCCATGTTCTAGAGTTACCTGAATATCCTTAGTTCATAAACACACTAGGTCTCAGAAATTTAGAAAATAACAGATTTTAAGTACTTGCTTATTTGGTGATTTTTGGAAATGATCTTCAGGATTTCAGTCAATGGTTACCTTTCCACTCCATCAATCATATGAGAAACAATCCTTGAAATCAACAATTTGCATTGTGCATTGCGGTGATCATGCAAATAGATTACTAATTTGGTCAAATAATCCCTCGTTGACCTGTTTGAGAACCTAGAGGAATGTCATAGATCAAGATGAGCGGCAAGCAGGGAAGTCCTTTTTATATAGTTCTTCATTAGTATTTCATTCTTTGGTGATCATATATGTATTAACTACAAAACACAGTCTGTGGTTACCTCTTCCAGTAGGTTCAGTAAAGTTGAAATTTGATGGATGTTCTTTGGGTAAGCTGGAACAATTGTTCAGGCACCATAATGAGGGCTTACCCTGAACCAGTTGGAGTTGATTCAACTGTTGAGGTAGAGATGGTCACTTCATTGGAGGGTTTGTTGTAATCTATTGGTGTTTTTCCAACCCAAATGTAGAAGGAGATTTTGCTGTTGTTATTTCTTGGGAATAGATGCTCATAGAATTTCGACATTCAACTCTGCAAAATTCTAGGTGTTTCTATTAAGGTGGGATGCTCCTTCTCTTTAGTTCCTTGATCAGCCAATCAAGCTGCATACCAGATAGTTAAGCAAAAAATAAAACAATTTAGTTGGAGGCCTTTTTTCTCCCCTGAGCATATAAAGCTTTTTGAATGTAAATACATTGCTTTGTCTGCCTGTACTCTGTGTATGGTTGTGGTTCTACTTTTTGATTAACAATTGCAATTTTCAAAGAATTGTTCATTTTTCTTTACATTACCATTCAATCAAATCAATATATTTTGCTTTTGACAATTAATTAGGAGAATACTGTAACAACCACAGAAGGAGCCTTTGGGTTCAAATTGAAAGAATCTTAACTCTTTGTATGATTTTCTTTTGGTCTATGGATTCTCTGGGAAGCTCATTCTTTATAGAGAGTTCACTGGTATGCTGAGCACTTCTTAGAGCCCTTTATGTTTTTTCTTTGTAACTGTTACTTCATGCTTCTTCATTTTTGCATGTTGTTTGTGTACTTCCTGTGTAGTAGGAGCTCCGTTGTGGGCACTTTCTGATATATTTTTCGATTTCTTATTAAAAAATGTACTGACTTTTGATTATCAAAGCAGTCTGAGATGAAAAACTTGAAAAGGGTCTTTTGCTATTCTGGGGATGGAATAGAGGTTTAGAAAATCGCTGCATCTTTATCTTCTATACTAAATTTCTTAAGTAGTGGCAAATTGGCAACAATGAATGAGTTACAAGACTCAAATGGAGACATTCAAGATGAGGAGGATCTATCATGCGCTAGCAGCTGTAAGTTTCATTTATTTTACTTAATTTAAATGGCCAATGGCAGATTTCTGGCTTGGGGGTTAGGGAAATACTGATTAGCCATGCTCCTAATCTGTGGATTTTTTATGCTGTTGCGATTGGACGTCTCATATATCCTATATAGCACATAAGATTTAGATGAGTTAGTTACTGTAAGAAAACACTACAATAACCATGGTCCTAATCCACCAGATCCTAGCTATGAAAGCAATGGCATGTTGAGAAGACCTATAAATATGCATATCTCATAATGAAGACTAATTTTTTGTGTTCTTTGAGGATGTAACCCCCTCTGCTCACAGAATGAAGACTACTTTTTTGTGTACTTTGTGGTCGTGGGCAAACTTTTATAGTGTGGATAATACTAATTCTTTGGTGGATTTTTTTACTTGGTTGAGGTATAGGTGAGTTAGGAGGTTTTTTGGGTTCCCTCTTGTATACTTCCAGTGTGTTCTTAGAGAGCTTTTTGCTCTTTTTCGGTCAATACATTGCTTTTTACCGTTAAAAAAAATGCATATCTCAGCTGCTGGTTTAGCTGTTTTAACTTCTATTTTTTGATAAGTAATGTGATTGAGCTTTGTTTTGGAACATGGTATACATTATGAACTAAAATCCTACAAGCTCATTTTTTTTTTTGTATAAAAATTGGTAGTTCAACATGTTATCAAAGCCTTGTTCAGAAAGTCGTGTGCTCGAGCCTCTATTCAGTTGAAATAATGGCAGTAGCAAAGGGATCATCAGATTGTGAGTTTCTACAGTGGCCAGCCATGGAAAGAGTTCTTAAGAAATGGATACAAAATCTAATTCTTTTTAGTTGGGGATTGGAATATATAGGGATGAAATTGTTATAGTATCTCAGTAGACTTCTTTACTAGCATTTCCCTTGCCTGTTCTTAGGACAACCTTGTCTAATGGTTTGAATTTTTTGGGGAGGGATATAGGCTATAGCATCCTTTAGAGAACACATTATTTAGCTACCAAAAGATTTACAGTTAGTTAATCATGTGAGATATATAGGTAGACTGCAAACCAGTAGAGATTGACTATTTTTTTTTTTTTTGGATAACCGTGAATGTCCGAATCAGTTTCAAGCAGGCATCTCGACTAATCTCACGGTCCCAAGCTTAATGACTCAGAGAAACCCTTAGCTACCCCGAGGGTACTTAATTGTTGACCTCTACTCTGGGTTAAACCCGAGGCCTTACACCAACTGACACAAGTCTGCAGAAAGTGACTATTACATCTACTAAACAACAAAACAACTAGCATACTCATGGTATTTATTCAATAGGGACCCTATACAACACCTATGATTTTGTATATATTATTTATACAAAGTGGATTCTACACAAGAATCAGATGGAATCAGAAAAGAAATAAACCAAACACATTAATCAGACAAACTATACTGAAATCTCATATGACATAACTAAATTCCAATGTCCTTTAAGATATGGGTCCAATAAATATTTCTCTTCCTATTTCCACAGAAGTAAACCCATGGAGATGAGCGCTAGAGTCTTCCAATGAGTCTTGTCTGGTAGAAATGAGCTAGCTGAAAGAACAAGAACAAAAGGGTAGAACATCATATTTGTTAGAAAAGCTTCAATTCATCAATGAATGCGTATTCTAATTTTGTTTTTTGACATCTTTTCACTTTGTATTACAATGTTATCGTATTATGTTCTTATAAAGACTTGAACCTAGCCCCTTCCTTTTGCCTCGTCCAATCATTAACCATTGAGCCAGGTCTCATTGGCAATGCATATTCCAATCTTTGTCTGTCATTTGATCCTTTAATTTATGTGAAAAGTAATTTGACTTTTCAATGCCTCTTTTAGTACCCATACCATCTTTCCCAAAACAAGTTAGAATAATACTAAGGTTACGTTTGTTTTTTAGCTTTTTACTGAAAGGTATATAACTTTTAGCATTCAGTATGTTTTTTTTTTTACTTTTTTATAACTTATTGCTGAATTTTTTAAAAAAAAATGAATAGAAAAAGGCAAAAATATTTAGTTCTTTCTATTCAGAAAAAGTTAACTTTCAAAACAGGAAACATCATCCTTGTTCAACAAGGAGGAGAACTATCAGCATTCACTACTCAATATTAACAAACAACTTAATATTTAATATTATTAAATATTATTTAACATTAAGCTGAAAAAAAATTATATTCAACATTAAGTAAAAAAAAACAAACGGCACCTAAATGGGTTGAAGGAATATATTTGATAAACTTTGAAAAAAGAGAAAAGAGGCCTTAAGTCAACTGCGTAGAGATTTAAACTTTGAATACAAATTCATTAATCAGTCCTTTTTCTTCAAGCAATACCAGCCACTTTGGCTTTGGCTATGGAGTTCTGTTATAAGTTTGCAAAATAAATGAAGACACATTGAAATCAGTACATCCATCTATGTGGGCATCTGAAGTAGTCTTACTTTCACTAGGGTTTAGAGCACACAACTGAAAAAATCTCTATTCTTTTAGGCTATAATAGGAAAGTACCAAGGGAAGAAAATGAGGAAAATAAAGAGGAAATGTGAAATGAAAGAAAATTTGGAGGACAATAAAAAATAGATTTAAATTTAATGAATTAATTTTATATGTTCATTCAAATTCAATTTATTTATTTATCTCTATTATATATGATCAATAAATTAAAAATATGTAAAATTTTGAAGAATTTTGATTATATTTGATTTTTTTTTACGGTAAAGCCCAACATGAAAAAAAAAAAATCATTTTCTTGTATTTTTGTTCTTTCCCTATTACTTTTTGAGTTCGAAACAAAGCCTTGATTATATTTTATTTTCTTTTATGCTTTATGGATGAAACAGAAAAATAATTTTCTTAATATTTTTTTTCTTTATCATTTTCACCTGGGGCTCTAGCCTAGCCAGTAGGTTTTGGTAGAAAGAAAAGGGCTACCTAGAAGATATCAAGTGTTATTTGCATGACTAATCTCACCTCCAGTACTCCCATTATCTGAACTTGATGAGATGGAGAATTTGAAACCTTGATCCCCAGCCTCCCACAGTCAATTCCAAGTGCACCTTAAACATTAATTAGAAGCCCTAAAATCAGATTGTTATACTTAAAAACTTCTAACTAAATAAATAACCTTAAGAATTTTAGGATTAGTAGTATTTCCTTACATTCACCATAGCAGGGATAGACTGAGACATTAAGAAGATTCTGGTACCCAGAATTGCATTCACATTTGTAATCATATGTATTAGACCTTGTGCATTTACCTTCTCCACAATACATCCAATAGCAAGCTACAAAGATCACAAAGAAAATAAATGTTAGAAAGGAAGGAATTACTAATTCTAGGTGTTGATGCTTCCATGAGCTTGAAGATGACGGTGTATCGGAACAGTGATTACGATCGAAAAACGATTCAAGTTTATAGGAATGGCCGGAGCTGAGGGGGTGCTGGCTATGCAGGAGTAGTTCAGTGTGCCTGCAAAGACAAAAAGGCAAATTAATAGAGAAGAGACGTCAATCATGAGAGAGGAGTGAATATTCAATATAAACCATTTGGGGTTTAACCCAATGCTCAACGGTTCGGATCGGATCCTTCAAAGTCATATTAAAGGTTTTATTCGATCATTAACTTCAAGGCTCAGGTGATTGGGATGCTAGCGCTGAATTTATTACAAAGTGAGATACTTGGGATTATCTTCATTCTTCATCATCAAAACGGGTTCGCCTCCAATCAGAATCACACTCACAGATGTAATTGAATTTATAATCTAAACTGGCTTTGCATGTTCCTTTCCCGCAATTTACCTCATCACATATCTTATCTGCATATATAGAAGAGACTTATATTACACATACATGGATAAACATGTATCTCAGAAACCTCTCTCTCTCTCTCTCTTTCTCTCTCTCTCTCAGGCAGTAGAACTGTAAACAAACACACAATACCAATATTTACGTGGAAGAACCTCTTAATGTGCGGAGTAAAAAAAACTATGGATCTCAATTCACCTAACAACTTTACTATATTTTGATGAAGATCCAGTACAACAATTGTCACAAAATCAATAAGAGACAAATCAATCAAAACATCCATTCTATCCAGGTATCTATTTGAATGGAAGTACTTCAAATGGGAGAGAGAATCTGGAGACCAGTCATCTCCCATGGCGCTCAAAGGTAGCAGAAGCAGCAGCCAAGGAGGCTTCATGAGATAATCAGTAGCCATGGCAGAAAAAGAAAAGGAGAAGAGCAGAGGTTGAGGAGATGGTGTAATTGTATTGAATTGCTTGTTATATATATCAGCCCTTACATGGCTGCTCAACAAGTCTCTCACCCCATGAATTCTTTTTCTTTTTGTTACACCCCATTTTTTTCTTGTCCATTAATCATCGAACTATTCTCACTCTTCAAATCAATATTATTTTATGTGGGGCCATTGATCAATCATGGACTTTCTATGTTCTCCTTCCTCACTTTTATGGAAGTTGCTTCCAAATGAATGAAAGGGATGGAGGTGAAAAAAAGTCTACAAAACCCATGTCATCAGAAGCTTCTCTCAATGAAATTTACTAATCAACTTTTTAAATCTCCAAGTAAATGTTCAAACATGTGAAATAGAATTATTAGCATGTCATCAGAATGACACCCATCCAACAATGAAAGTTCTTTTTAGTTCAATTCAATATACTTATATTTTTAAAGTATTTAAATAATTTTTACTTTTAAAAAGAGTTTAATAATTCCATTTATTTTTATTTATTTTTTTTAAATATAAAAAAACAATAATAATCATTTATAAAATTATTATTATTATATAAAAATATGAATTTTCCTTCTATTTTTAAAATTTAAGATGAAATTTTTTCTTCATGTCTTAATTTTTATTTAAAAATTATAAATTCTTATATTTTTAAGTCATGACTTAAAGAGACTACTATTATTTTTATTTTAAAAAAATAAAAAATGTATCCAAAGTCCAAACAAACACTAATACTAAAACTACTGGATCAATTAATTACATCAAAATTACTATTATCTTTTTTTTTTTAAAACATAATAGTAGTTTGGTGACTAACTAAAAAAATTAATATTTAATAATTCTAAAAATCTATTTAAAAAAAAAAAGGAAAAGAAGTAATTAACCAATGAATGAAATTGTAAGAATAAGACCACACTAATCCACGAAACCACAAACACAATGAAATTTCTCAGGCATGAAAAGATGGTATAGAGCAAATGCCTAAATCATAAAAAGCTAACTCTGCAATTATGGATAAGATGAATGGAATTCTAACAAAAAGAATTAAGTGGGAAGATGGGGCCTAGGAATCAGATCACCTTTGTGACCAAAAATGAAATGACAGACTTGTTGTAAATTGGTGAGTAGTTTAGTAAACACTTCACTGCCATGGAAGCTTCGATTTTGACATTATACTACTAACTTCTCCAAAATTCTTCCATTTCTACCTCTGTTTTGGGGAGATCATATTTCAAAACAATTTCGATTTCTTTAATGTTTGTCTTTACAATCTCTCTCTCTCTCTCTTACTGTAACATATCTAGTGCTTCCATTAACTTAAAGGTTATTGATTCTAACGCCGAAATCGAATAGCCTTTCAAGATTAGTTCTGTTGTTTTTTCAAATTCTTCACGACTTATTAACACCAGAAGCTTCCGAATAGAAAATAGGGTAACATTTACTTTTTCATTCTAAAAGTCATTTTCCACAAAAATAAAGAAAACTCAATCATCGTTTAACAAGAAAGAGCTAAGAATATACACTACAGTACGCTAACTTATGCGGTTTGGGGACAAGATGGTCCTTGCACCCATCCGCCGTTTATTTTTTTCAATTCTCAAACTCATTCCCATTTAAAATTAAACAAGTACTGAGATTGAAAATTCCCAAACTCAACTTCGCTTACATTTTATTTTTTTGTTTTTATTTTTAATTTTAATTTTTTTATATTTGCTTTTTTATTTTTATTATATTAAAATTAATATTTTTCATAAAAATAAAAATATTATGAATTTTTATATATTATTTATTAAAAAAATTATAGTAATAATTATTATTTATATTAAATTAAAAAATTAAAATAATAAAAAATTATTTTTAAATATAACTGACATTTTTATTATTATTAGTTATTCAATACATATTCTCATATCGCTCATTCGAGTCCTGCTTGCCCCTAAACAATTTATTTCTTTTCGGCCACTTTATTTTAAATTAATCCAAATTTTTAAATATTTCCCACTTCTATTTTTCGCAGCACCCACCCCTGAGCCACCGACAACTATCACCCGTAAAATCGGAAAATTTTTCGCTTGTCTCATCTGACGAACTTTTCTGCGCCACTGATTTCATGTGACGAATTTAACTAAGTCCGCTTCGTCATCCGATTCGCACTTTACAGTTTCCTCGAACCCTTGGGCGACAATTTATTATTTTTATTAACATTTTTGCCATTTTTGAAATTTCTAATTTTCTCAAGCTTTTACGTAGAAGAACAACATACGAACTCGCCTTATTTATAAAAATAAACTTAAACACGTTAAAAACCCATTAAACAAAATTAAACCTCGTGCCATTAAGAGCGAGACGGACGGGAACCCAAAACAACCTGCTCCACACATCCCTACTCACTACCCACGTTAAAAACAAACAACTTACTACTTAATGCACAAGACTATTCAAAGATTGTTCTCAAAAAAGTTCGTCAAAGATAAAAGAAAAAACAACACCACCTTGCTTTTTAAATTTTGTCTTTTTATTTTATTATGAAAAACAAGAAAAACAACGAAAACACATCTATTTTTGAGTTTTTTTTTTCTTTTTTTTTTGTTATGAAAGTCATAAAAAACATAAAATAAAATACTAAATTCAAATAATAAGAACAATTTTCAAATAACACTATTATTTGTATTCTCTATATTTTAAAAAATTGTTTTCAAAATCTTATTTATTTCGAATATTTTTCAAAATAAAATTTAAAGTAACAATTCTATTTAATGTTATGTGACATATAAACTTTCAAACATTCAATAAAATTAATCAATCCAAGCAATGATCTAAGTTATAATCGAATAAAAAAAATACAAACTTAAACACTAGTTAATCGTTAAATGATTATTTGAGTCAGATTTTACATGACTCATTATTATTAACATTCTGACCTACCCAAAAATAATATGCTTATTCAATATGTTTTCTAGTTCAATATAAATTCAATCTAAATACAATTATTGTACTCAATTTAAACTCATAAATATTATATCAAATTTGAGTTATGATGACAAACTGTATCAAACTTTATCATCTGAAAAGAAACCCTACCATACTCTCATCATTTATCATTTATTTAATTATTGCTAGAAAAATCTAACCTAAATTTGAGGAGTGGGGTATTATAGTCTAAAGATCTTGGTTGAGGTGTCTTTGATTGTAGAATCAAATAAAGAAAAAGATTAATAAAATAGTTTATCTTAAATACTTTGTTAATAAAAAGGAGAAAGAAAAGGAAAAAGAAAAGATTTTCATAGCTTACAAGTTAAGTTTGAGATTTGCATAAGATTTTGAGGGAAGCAATTTGAAAGCAATGTTTTGTTTCTTCCTTCAAGGGGAAAACATGGTTTTTGAGTTTGAATTTGACGTAGTTTGTTTGTAAAAGATTGGTGTAAGAGACAATCACAAATTTTAAAACTAAGCTTAGATGACTGAAAAACTTGGTTATCAACTGTTGTTATCATATCATATAATGAAGTTGTGGATTTATTTGGCAAAAAAAAAAAAACATAAGAATTAAAGTATCATTGGCATAATCATCCAAAAACAGTAAAAATTAATATTTCGTCTCTGTATTGCACACTGCGGCGATTCCGATTAGCCGGTGAGTTTTTGATCTGTATGAGGTTAGATGGGGAATAGGAATGGATTGTATCTAGCTCTCAGAACAAAATACTACAATATTATAAATTAATAAAGTGAAATGGGATAAAAAAATTTTATTTGATTAAATGACATTTTGAAAACCCAATTTTTTGAAATTTGACCCTACATTTAATTTTATTGATTTTGAAAAAAAAATGTCTTTGTTTTTCTTGTAAAAATAACATTTTCTTTATAACATACGAAATAATATTTTGCCCAAAATAAACTGCTCTTTCTACGATACAAGCTCAAGCAAATATCAGAATACAAAAGCTACTGCATTTAAAAAATGATTTGACTAAATAACATTTTGAAAACTCCTTTGAGAGCTGACATTTCATCAATTTATATTGATTTTGAGAAAATGTCTTGTTTTATTATAAAAAACAACATTTTCTTTAAGAGAATATAAATACATTAAAATTTTTTTGTCCAAAATGTATCTATTTTTTCAAAAGAAAATATGAAAGAAGTTATATTCATAAATTTATCGAGTATTTGATATTTTAACCAAATAATATACCTGCTCTTAATCCACTCAAAAAGCAAGCAGGCCTAAACGCAATGGAGCAGCATTCAATGTTCATCATGAGAAATGAAATCAAACAACTCTATCTCTTTCCATATTGCAATAATATTCTCAATTTCTGTATTTATAAAAACCCACCTCCAAATCCACTAAAGATTCAATTTATGGGTCACATCATTGATTGATTTAACATATGGTTACCTTTCATTAGGAGTTTGTTTGGTCAATGTTGAGAAAAAGGTCTTGTGAATTGGCAACATTGTCTTCCACATTTAAACAAGAATTATGTAAGAAGAAAACAGCTGCAAAAAGACAATTTGTTGGTTGTGTTTGATCTATGGAAAGTAGTAAGAAATAAGGATGACAATGGGCCAGGTCTTATCGAGTATCCACCTTCATCCCATTGCTCTTAATGAGACAGGTTTAATTATTTTATAAATGGGTTTTTATCGACTTCATTTACGTTTAGTCTTGCCCTGCATCAATTATACAAAAATAATTTATTTTACTTTATATTTTAATATATAATAATAGTAAATAAATTGGCTAAATGCTCTGTACTAATCGATGGAAAGATTCAAAGCTTAAAAACAGGACATCTAAGAAGGGGAAGGGGTCTCAAGTTCAAGCCCCAATGGGATAGTTTACTACATTTTAACAAAGTATTTAGTTGTAAAAAAAATAGTAAATTAAATTAAATACCTTTTAATAAAAATATAATATTTTATTTATTTTAAAAATATATTAACTTTAATATAATAAAAATTAAATGGGGGCGGTAATGGTTTAAGTAAATAGGGCGGGTAAGGATGGGTCATCCTGACCCAAACCCGCTCCGTTGTCATTCCTATAAGAAAAGAAAAAATAGTACCAAAGCAAATAATTTTCTTATGTTTAGTTATATAATAAAAAAAACTTTAAAAATTAAATATAAATAAAATTACTTGCAAACTTGCATGTTCTTAAACTATTGAATCTTTATATGGAAAGTAAAAATAAATAAAATAAATTTAAAGTAGTAAATAAAAACAATATATTGGATTTAAATATAAATTTAATTTTCTTTCTCTTGCATTTTTCTTCAAATTTTCTTGGAATCAAAGGTAGCTACAGAGAAAACAAACATGTGATTCAAGCAAGGATCAAAATATTCCAAACACTGATATATCTAAGAATTTGGTTTTTACGAAATAATGGAAATATCGGTAACACAGGATATTTTTACAAAAATATCGGTTCGATTAAAATTCTTCATATTTTAATTATATAAATGATGAGAAATGATTCATATCTTAATTACAAGTGTATTAAAATCAAATGGATTAAGTAATTATTAAATTAAATATTATATATTTAATATATTATTCATATATTATGTTAAAGAGAGATTATTTATTTGTTTTTGTTATTATTATAAATATTATGTAGATAATGAGGAGATTCAAAATATTATATATTATAATTTTGAATTTTAAATAATATTATTTTACTTCTTTTTCATTTTCAAATTAATATTTGATTTAAAAATATTATAAGCTTATAAATGTGAAATAAAATAAAATAAAATATTATAATCATATGGTGGTTGAGACATAAATAAATAATAAGATAATATAAAAGCTAAGACTATATATAATGCAATCAATTACACATTGAAATACACATTTTTAAATTTCCATTTGGGTGGTTCGAAACCCACACTGCAAGCAATTTCGAGATTGAAGCTCAAAGAACAAAAATAAAAACAAAGAAAAGTCGGAAAATTTCG